>SCLF01742218.1:0-13229 GCA_004367975.1 Mesochordaeus erythrocephalus | reverse complement strand
TGCCTCCGATTGCAAAACAATAATATGTTCGAAGATATGCCTGATGTTCAGCAAATGAAATTTTCAAGAAAATGGTAGCAAAAATTTCAAAAATCTAGGGGCATGCGATCGAAGAAAATATGCAGCAATAGGAGGACGTTCACAAATTCCGAAGTGGAAAAAGAGTGTGCGCGGTTTCGTCATGTTATGGGTAACTATAAATCGACCGAAATCCCTGGCGAGAAAACTGGTTCAGGAGGTTGGGTCTCTCCTCTTATTCCTAGAAGCAAAAGAATCTGCAAATGAGTCAACATGACCCTAAACCTACATCTGCTATTAATTGGTCCTCTTTCGCAGATATCTCGAGAACGAATGGATGGATCTGCTTCACATTTTAACACATTATCGGGATTTGCAAAATTTAACTGCCATTATCCCAGCGGTCGGACCCCTATTTCTATCCAAATTTTGTCAGTGTTTTTCATTTGTATCATGCTATTTATATACAAAACATAGCGGTCTTATCATCTAAAGAACATTTTTTATTGAATATAAACTGGAGCAGTGTCGGGTTTTTTTGAAGAAATCAAACGGTTTAATAATTGCAGCACTAGGAGTTTTGATAGTACAAACTCACTTTTAATTTATTAATTTTCTCTGGGTATCCATGATGGCATAGAACAAAATAATGGTCTCACATTGTAAACAAGATTTTTTTATTAAATCATTAGTTCCTCAGAAAGATCCAAACGAAGCGCATGTGTTTCCGACAAACTAATTGTGAATTGCATTTTTCCTTTGTGACCGATTTCTAGACTACCAATCCCCAAGCTAAAGATATCAGTTGAAAACATGAACCCTTAGCTAATTAACGCTGAAATTTCCATTAAAAATATGCGTTAGTTTCCAAGGGAGATGGAAACAAAGAACTAACAATTTACTCTTAAGGTAACTAGTTTCGGCAAGAATACCAACACTCCAAAAATTGAGACCCCAATAAAGGCCAAAATTCGGTTAGGTCCAGCTTTTGCGGGAGATCTGGTCACCCTCAACTCTACGTTAGCAAACATTGGTCACCGGTATCTTGAGTTGAACATGCCTACAGCGAATTCGGGTCGGTCCTTCGAGAAGAATTGAAGCTTGAGTCATGACGCTATCAAATGCCCTCAAAATTTGATATGTTATAGGGTTTGGCTTCACGATCAAAGTTTTACATTAACAAAAGTGATTCTGCTCAAGTTATCGTAACTGGCTTCTGACGTCGGGTTTCTGCAGCAGTCAAAAAATTCGTGATTTTTTTCACTTTCTGACCTATAACTGGCTCACGTGTTAACAATTCGTGGTCGGTCCTATGAGAAGAACTGAAGCTTGGGTCATGGCGCGTCGAATAAGCCCACTTTCGAGCCAATCCGACATACTTCAGGAAACCACTACATAACGGGTCTATAAGAAAATCTACCAAATACCCTTAAAATTTGATATGTTACATGATTTGGCTTCACGATCAAAGTTTTACATTATCAAAAGTGCGTACAATTGTTTCTGCTCAAGTTATGGTAATTTAAAATTTTGATAGATTTTCTTGTATACCTGTTATGTAGTTAAGTCAAAAATGTGATTTCGTGAAGTATGTCGGATTGGCTCGAAAGTGGTCTTATTCGACGCGTCATGGCTCAGGCATCAATTCTTCGCAAAGGATAGACCTCGAATTCTTAACACATGACCCAATTATAGCCCAAAAATTGAATTTTTGTCTTAGGAGGGGATTAACTGTTCTATAAACAGATTCCTTAACAAGTTGATTGCACTTTACATAGGGGCAGCTTTTTACAAACGTGTCTCAGGCACCCTTTTATTTAAGTATGTTTCCGGCACCATTTTGTACATTTTTGTCCACAGAGATTAATCCAATTATTTCAATCTCCAAAATTAATTTATTTGTTTTCAAAAATGCCGAGGGTGATATGCGTCCAAATAATACAGTTTTCATTAGATTTTATTCAAAATCAAGCTAATTATGAAGCTCAGAATGCTTGCATATTAAGGAAGCTTGCATTTACATTACCTTGTAGTAAATACTGGTGCATTTTAACCATTTCGAGCGAAAATTATACAATTTTATCTACTTTCGGTGCGATTTCCGCTCCGATTATGATTACAAAGATAATAAATTGAGACACGTATAAGATCAAACTATAATTTTATCTTTTTAAACGTTAGAGTAATATACGGAATTCGTAACATCAACAATAATACCTCGAATCCAAATCAGAAAACCTTATTATGCATCTGAGCGTCTCTATACTTGTCCTTCCTGACTGGTATGTATCACATGCATTCACAATCCGAGTTAACCCCCTTGTAAAAAATGAGCAACTTCGCTTCGGAAACATTGGAGCTCTGTGACAGCGAGCATGTGTGCTAAGCGATTTGTAACCGCTATGCGTCAAACTCAATTTTATAGCAATCAGAGTAACTTTAGTGTCTTTAGTTCATACAAATGCATGTATCCTTGTCTCGACATCATTATGTTAAAATTGTATGACCATATTGTTTAACTAGTATGACATATCCTGTTAATTACACTTTATCGAGCCCTCCAAACAATGTATGTTTTTCTACTCAAACTTGGAATCACTATTGGAATCTTTCTGTATCGCTAACAAATTGCTCATTTCATTGGATGGATAAGTTAAAAACCCACACAAAATATCATTAAATATCACTTAAAGGTGAATATTTAACAATATAAGAACTGCAGAGAATATTTTTGTTTAGCTGGAATCACAGACAAATTTTCTCTTACTTATTTTAATTTATAGCTTCCGGGGAATAAGCATTAAAAACTGTAGAAATTTTTGTGGCCGAAAAACCACATCTCCAGTTTACAAGAAGGTAAAGATAGATCACAACATGGTTTCACAACATGGTACGTACAATTAATAACTAACTTCTATAGAAGAACTAAGCAAAGAAAAATAAAATCTTCTGAAATAATTGATAATCGATAAAATCGCGTTTGCGGGAGAATACCTGGCCAGAGAACGCCTATTTTGTTTGTCCAATTAGCTATGATTTGGCTGAATATTAGACCATTTCTTCAACGTAAAATTTCTAATTTTCCATTTTTCGGTTCATTTCTGGTCAGAATTTCTCACAGCTCTATAGGGGTGTAAAACACTTATTTTTTAAGGTGTCATTTCCTAGATACCTGGGGTCTTCTGGGCCAACAATTTTCTGTGATTCCCGATAAAAATAAGCAACTTCTGTTTTCAGCTGTCACTTCCGGGGTACTTCCGGTCTAAAAGTAGTTCCAGAACATCCCATTTCTAATTTACAGTGAGGAATGGAGGTAGTAGGTCCAATCAAACATTCAACCACGTCAAAGACCTTTAAGGCGCTAAAACATGATCCGTGGACAAAAATAGTCAAAATGGTGCCTGAGAGATAACGTACAATAATTTATAGTATCAGTAAGCAAACTTCCGGTTTAATATTCCCAGAACATAGTTTTAATCGCCTCCACATCGTCCCTGAATCGGTCCTCGAAACGCAAGCGTAGAGCATCACAATCCTCAACACCAAGGGAATCCATGTTACCGTCATAGAAGACGTTGTCGTTGCAGTATATTGGGTAAACGGGGTAATTTATGTCAGAAACCATTTCCGTAATCCGTCTTTTCAGTGCCTTTTAATTAATTCATGGCGCCTAGCATTACCAGCAGAAATGGTTCGTTGTTATGTGGTTAAAGCTGACATCCCAAATTTGTTCGCATGTAGTATTTTGAGGCATTATGCTTTCAAGCCAGTTTTTGGTTACTTGAGTACCGGTTCAAAACTCATCAAATACTGCTTTTTATTATCTTTCACCTACTGTATACACTCGTTAAATCGCTCGCGGATATATAAGTGTATACAGGCAATCTTGATTGCATTGAAAAGTTATTATCCAGAAGTTGAAGTATAATTATAACTTGTACCGCCGACGTTACCTCTTCCACGATCCAAATAAGCCAAATTAAGCTTGAAAGCATAATGCCTCAGAATACTACATTAGAAAAAATTTGGGATATAACGTCAAAACAATTTTTACTTTCGACAACAAATATATTAATTTCTATTTCGAGAATACGAAGGTTTATTTGTTACTGAATCTTTGCTCGATTCAGCTAAGAGTAACGGACATCTTCGTATACGGTTTTAAATAGACATATACAACAATCAATCTGCTTTTGCATTTCGCTATTACTGGGCAATACTAGGTGGCGAACATACAGATATCTTAAATTGCATGCTTGTGATAATTACTTTTGAATTTCGACTATTTGGTCAAATAAAAAAAACTAGTATGGTTTTAAAAATGACGTAATTGAGGAGTGGATAAAGCATTATTTTTATCTTCTTGTAACGTTAGAGAAATCTAGACAAATTCATCAGTAATATGAGGTCGAATCCAGATTAAAAACCATAGATGCGTAATTGCACGTCCACTACTCTGAAGCAGTGGCAGCGTTAATTTCAGCAATAACCTTAATTGGACATAGTAATTCCCAAAGTGGCGCCCAATACAAGAAATCCATAAAGTGTCATTTCACTGGCAACCATTTGGTGTGATTCCTGATTCAAAATGATCACTTTCCGGTTCTTAGCTGTCACTTCCGGTCTAAAGTTGTTGCAAATAATCCACGTACAATTTAGGGGAATAATGATGGGCGGTCAATCAATCACTGAACCACTTCTAAGGCCTTAAAAACGCTAAAAACATGGTCATCGTCCGTTTTGGAACCAAAAGTTTGATTAGACAGTATATTCCACATAATATAATATGCTACTTACCGATACAGAATAGAAATATGTTTTACTAGGTATATCAAGGTAACTTATACATAGTAATTTGGTAGAAAACAATACTGGAGTAGAAGTAAATATAGTAGTGTAAACTCACTACACCCTTGTCATAATCGACCCTCCTCCCCCTACCTAGTTCAAGTAACAACTGGTACGTTAACCGACGTTAGCGATTCTGATAGTGATTCTTGCGGTTCAGAATCTGTTCTCAGTATATCCAAAAGTATACGGCGCCGTACAGTTAACACCCTCTAAAGACAAAGACTCCTGAAATATATTTTTAACGCAGTTGTTTCGAGTCAAATTTGTAGTGAACATACTTTGATATCTTGGTATGTTCTCTAAATTCATGATTTTGCCGCTTTTTGAAAATTTGCACCATTTATGGCATATTTTTTTGGCCAACAACAGGGTGTTGTGTTAAGAATTCTGGGTGGGTCCTTCGAGAATAATTGAAGCTTGAGTCATTACGCGTCGAATAAACCCAGTTTCGAGCCAGTCCGACATACTTCACGAAATACTTCACGTGATATGTTATAGGCTTCGGCTTCACGATCAAAGTTTTTCATTACCAAAAGTGCGTACAAATGGTTTTCTCAGGGTACGGTAATTTAAAATTTCACGATAGGGGTTTTTGGAGGTTAACTGTACGAAGGCGTATAATTTTGGCCATTCTGAAAACAGATTCAGAACCGCAAGGAAAAACTCTATTGGATTCACTGTGTCTCGATCAGCTGCGCCATATACCCCCTAGTCGTGATACATGTTTAACATGATAGCCCGGAGTCAATGTGCCATCGCAATAACAGGGCTAAAATAAAATATGATTTCTATATGTTAACCCGCATCCATACCTTGGTCGTCCGAGGACCAAATATATTTATTAATAAAATCATCTCGAGTTATACGAAAGTTTGTTATGTATTATGCGTACGTTTAAACGTTAAATATCCAGTATAGTTACAGACAATAAAATCATTTGTGTTTCCCTGACGCTTCCATATTTTTTTTGCATTTTTTGCATTTTTTGCATTTTTTGCATTTTTTGCATTTTTGCATTTTTTGCATTTGCTACTCTTTGCAGTAACTACCATTAATATCACACATGTGTCTAGAGTGCCCCTAGGATATTCTGAAAGCAGATTCGGAACCGCAATGAAAAACTCTATCAGACCCACTGTGTCCCGTTAACCCACCTCTTACTCTCTAGACCCGGAGTGAGGGGCCACTCTAGACACATGTGTATCAGGTAATCATTTGGCGTAACAGATTTATCTTTTTTAAGACGTCGGAGACTATTTTTAAATTTCGATCATTATGAATACCCGCAAACTCGATTAAAAACGGCACTTACGTGTTTGTACATATAATAAAGGGGCAAATACCTCGACGTAACCTTCCTTATGTTGGAGTCAGTTCTAGAATTGAAAGCGTAAGGTCGCGGGTTCAAAAGCCATAGGACCCGAGTTTTTTTTCCAATAAATGTGACGTAATAAAACGGGGTTTAAGAAAAGTTCAAAAGGCAATGGTTTATCTACCTATATGAATGACAGAGTCCAAAAACTGCCTCGACCGCTACAAAATGCAGTTAAACAGTTACAAACTTTTGGAACATAAAATGTCGATTATAAGTGGAAATGTTTACAAGAGGGTTAAATCGTAAAAATGTCGTTTTTTAATGACTCATTTCTTAACCGTCACGGTACAAACTCCAATTTTGTGCCACAAACGCTAAAATGGCATTTTGCGGATACTAGGACACATGCTATCCACAATTTGACCCCTCTGACCCCGGGTCTTATAGCACAACAATATGGTACGTTTATGGTTTTTTAGTAGCATTCCGGGTGATACTATCGGTCTTAAATTATGTTGAAAAAGCGGAACAGTATTTTGGACCATATCCGAAATTCCACCTGAGGTGACATTTAAGATTTAGACAATTTTTACTCTAGTCTCATTGACTCTCTAGTCTCATTGAGACCTGCTTTTTTATTATTTCGTTGCCTCATTCACAAGCAAAACTTAAGTAAAAATTGACTAAATTTTAAATGTCACCTCAGGTTGAATTTAGGATATAGGCATAACATGCAAAATTGAGGCAAATGGCCCTCGGGAGTCCAATATAAGGATGCAGGTTAACTGGTCAGATTTCCGCCGTATCGAATGGTACACCCCTGTCAAAACTGCCCCCCCTTATGCCAGACAACAACTGATCGGTTAACGACCAGTCGGTTTCGAATCTGTTCACAAAATATCCAAAATTATACGGCGTTGTACACTATGGTAATTTTAACTTCTGGGGTACGGCAGCTGGCAGAATTAAATTGTGCTAGATTAAGTGTACCCCAGGGCATCCAATAAAACCATCGAAAACATATTCCGATTATTAGAACCCTAAGTTTTTCTGACCGATTTAAGATCCCGTATAATGACTCATTACACTCCTCATTGCTCAAAGGTGTGCGACTTTGGACAGACCCCATCATGGAATGTTTCGAAAAGTGAACAATTCGTGATTTTGTCACTTTTTTAAAATTTGTATCGTATAATCTAGTACAATTTAGATCGGTGAGCTGCCATACTCCCAGGAGTCAACATTAATGTTATTTCGAAAAACAATTATTTTTCACGTTCTGTCTTTAGGGGGGTTAACTGTACGACGCCGTATAATTTTGGATATTCTGGGAACAGATACGGAACCGTAAGGAAAAACTCGATAATGCTCACTAAGTCTGGTTAACCGATCGGTTGTTTCCTGGCATAGGGGAAGGACAGGGTGTGATGCAGATGGCTGTATTTTCGTAAATAAAAATATGTTTCGATTGCATAATTTGGTTGCAGGGAAGTATACTATCTCCGAGGCAACTAGTTTAAATTATATATCGCAGGCTGTCAATCAAAACGGTTGACAACGAAATTTAATAATATCCATCTCCAGCATTATAAATCGGAAATATACAATTTGCAATAGATTTCGTTCACGATCCAGTTTCTTTTTCCATTAATTTTTCTGTCACATAACAGCGACTTGCTTTTCAGCAGCGTGAAATCATTGCTAGTGAATTTGGAAATTTTGACTCGAAATTACCAAATTTTATCTACTGTTGGTGCGATTTCCGGTCCAAAAATTGTTGCAAAAATTATTTAATTGAGAATTTTATTTCCTGCCTAAAATAAGCGAAATAAAATGCAAAAGGGTGAATTTTTAATGTGTTAACGTATAGGTACTTATATTTTTGATTATGGTTTTCTAGTACAGATTGTCTCATACAACCATTTGTTGCGATTCGAGATTTAAAATAATGAATTTTCGAAAACCGTTATGGAACAATTTATTGTTCTATCTTTAATTCAAAAACCAGGTGTTAAGGAAATATAATTCGGTTGTTAAACTGGAGAGCAAAATTCTGGTTAACGCAGTCCCTGGGCGCCAAATGGATACAGGGCTTGCGTGTATAAGCAGTAAACCCCATTGCTTATTACGAATAAAACATTTATCAAAAAAGTTATGGTGCGTTTTACCTTTAGGCGCCATACCAATTGGGTTAGTTCGCATACCTTCAAACATTTCGCCTTCACACTTGCCGGTTTAATAATTATGAACAAGTTAATCATTTTCTGCGGTTGCTGAATTGTTATAAGCTAGTGTTTTAATATGCTCATGAGCCAGTTCCTGTACTTTCTCAAATATTCGTTGTATAAGATCTAGACACCCGCAGTAGCTGAGTTCGTCTCCGTCTTCAAAAAATATGTAATATTTACAATCATACGGAATTTGAGGCATATTATCTGGCCACAGTTGTGCCAAATCGGCAAAGCCTTTTGGCCGTGGCTGCACATTACATTTCATTTTGTCTTCGACTATTTTTAGCGGATGTTTGCTTGCTTCTGTCCGAGTAATTGTACCTCTACCAACAGAAATCGGAGAACTTGATGTAGTAGATACCATCGATTGTCGTAATTGAGTTGATTGTGGAAATTGAGTTGATTGTCGTAATTGAGTTGTTTGTTGTAATTGTCGTAATGCCGTATTTGTTCTTGTTGATATTGTTTTCGACGGTGGTGATGTAGCTGTTGATGTTGTGGATTTCGTTGTTTGTTGTATTTGAGTTGTTTGATGTAATTGATTAGTTTGTCTTGCTAATGTAATTTCCGATAGTGGTGATGTTGTTGTTGATGTAGCGGATTCCATTGTTTGTGGCGAATGAGTTGTTTGTTGTAAGTGGATCGATTGTCCTAATTGAGTTGTTTGTTGTAATTGTCGTAATCGAGTAGTTTTTCTTGTTGATGTAATTTTCGACAGTGATGATGTGGTTGTCGGTGCAGCGGATTCCATTGTTTTTGGTAATTGAGTTGATTTTCGTAGTTGAGTTGTTTGTTGTAATTGTCGAAATCGAGTAGTTCTTCTTGCTGATATATGTTCAGACGGTGGTGATATCGTTGTTGATGTAATTGATGTTTCTGGTAATTGAGTTGTTTGTTGTAATGGAGTTGATTGTCGTAATTGAGTTTTTGGTTGTAATTCAGTTGTTTGTTTGAATTGAGTTGATTGTCGTAATTGAGTTTTTGGTTGTAATTGAGTTGTTTGTTGTAGTTCTCTTAGTCGAGTTGTTGTTGCAGGTTCAGTTGTTATAGTTGATGCTAAGGATGTTGAATTCTTTGATATTGGCGAATTACGTGCTGAAGTTGTTAATACAGTTGACAAAATAATTACTGGTTCAGTTGTTGATGAAGTTATCGATGTTGTAGATGAATTTGTTGGCGTATTCGAAACTAATGGCTTTTCAGATACTGACGATATATTTTCTGTTGTCATTGATATAATTTCCGGCGTAATGGTTGATGTCGTGTTTGCTATTGTTGATAATTTGGATCTAGTTGTCGATTTTATTAAAGTGGTGGTAGATACTGTGTTATTGCCAATGCATATCGCGCAGTTTTTGTGTTCAATCATCTCGGATTTTGGCATATTTGACCGTATCCATTGGGAGAAGTCCAATTCGGTACAGTCCTGGTCGATGCAAAAACGTCTTAACTATTAATATTATTTAATGCGAGCGTTGTCGAGTCTATCCAAACTTATTTTTAAAAAAATGGTGAACTATGTACTTTTCAGATTATCTCCGGTCGTTTTCGTGTTTTCTAGTATTATACTATTAACAACATTTCATGTTAACCCGTGGCAACGAATAGTTTCTGACAGCACCCTCGTCTGAATACCTCAAGGACCCGCCATAAACGATTAACTGAACAGAACTAGGTCAGCACGCCCCTCCCAAACGTAGAAACTTTCAATACCATTTTTGAACCGAAAGTCCTACCACACTTTTTGCACAGAATGAGTATAATGAGGGGTTATGTTCAAGGTACCCCTGTGCGTTTTCTAAAATTGTCCGATTTGAAGATGCCAATTACCAAATACCACGCCGTTGGTATTATATGTACGGAACAAAGGTCCCTTCATTGATAGCTAATCAAAAGGCGCGCCAACATACGAATGGTAGCTAACTGTACCCTGTCTCAAACACTTGCCACGCCATTAACGAATTGAACATATGGAAATTCCGCCTACGTCGGACAATTTCTACAACAGTACAGTAGTTAAATACTTCCTTTACTGGTGCTATAAAATAGTCAGAAATATTCATAAAGGGTGACAAAATGTGACACTTTTTAGAAAATACGCCGGCCAGATGCTAAATCGCCAAGTAAAAGATTGTAACCGCAATTAAAAAAAAACATTTTTGACAGCTAATTAAAAATGAGTACTTGTTCGCATGATTTTTAGTGGAGACAAATACCCTACATTGAATCTAGAGCATACTCGGTTATTCAATGAGCCAATCTTTAACCAGAAATATTACTGTTTGGTGAAAGATGCGGTGAAGATTCTCACTCCCGATATCACCAGAAACCTGTTCTCGCATGATGATACTAACCGCTTTGATCGGTCATCTGGTCAGACACCACTGTTGTAAAAAATGCGACTTATACAGCGAAACATCCAGTCAGAACCTAGTAGCGTCAGATGTAGTGGAAAACAAGGAAATTATAGATGGCTAAAAATATATATATAGGTACGAACCGGAAGGGATTCATCTATGAGGCCGTAACAGACCAAGTAGTTGAATCTGGCCTGGTTGGAAGAACAGCGTTTAGTGTCGTCCAGACCAGAAATAGAAGTTCGCGACAGAAACGGGTTACGGGCCGTAGCCGACCAAGTTGGCTGGTCTGGCCTGGCTGCAAGAGCAGTATTTAATATCCCAGACCCAAAATAGTGTATTGTGGAAGAAACACGATATTTTTAACCATAACAAGAAACACCATTCGTATGGGGGGATGATTTGCCTAGGAGACCGAAACCGACCGATTAGTCCGGTCTGGCCTGGCTTGAAGAGCAGTGTGTATTATCACCCAGACCCGAGAGTGACATTGACCACAGCGGTATGTCACCTGGTTAAGAGCCGGTATTTTAGAAATGTTATTTATTCAGCGGAATATTCCGCCCGAAACCAGCAATATCATTTTTTCTTTATTTCAACCACAAACAACACAACTTAATATCGCTTACAAGTATGGTTCATGGTAGAACTAGATACATCAATATATATATACTATCGTAATAAAGCTTAATAAAAAATTACATGAAGGATATAGACGAGTGATATATAAATAATACGATTCGATTATTTATCTGATTTAATAATATTTCGGAAGGTTGGCTAGAAGGCATGGGTGTTGTAATCCGAATTGAAACTTATTTAATCCTAACAATGCCAACAAGATTTTTGGCAGTACTTCAGCGACCCACATTTTATGATTAATGGTGTTCATATGAGGAGACATTGGACACCAGAAGGGGAACTATTCCATTAGCTTGCCTGACCTGTTCCAGCCAGTTGGTGCAAAATCTCCTCAGAGGAATTTCAATATGAACAAAAAATAACAACGCACAGTAAATGTGTCCACGTGTGGCCTGATTTCTATCGAGTAAAATTTCTATATCGATGTATACTCCTACGCCAGAATATTGCGCTATACTATTACGCCATAGTATTACGCCATACTATTACACATTTTGCACAGTTATTATGCGTAATAAAAATATATGGTCACCCAAGTCAAGCTGAAATCTGGCTTATGGTGATGACTCTTCCATGCCACCACTAACCTCCATATGTAAACTCGTTACACGGAAGTTTTCATATTGCTCATGTTCTCGGACGATTTCGGATCATTCGGATTTTCAGATTCGTTTAGATTTATAAATATTTAGATTCTTTGGCTTTACAAATTCAGATTCCGGTCAAGATTCGAGATTATCATGCACACGCCTTGAGATCGGTCACCCATGACTTATGCATGGATCCATTAGGATCTGAAACCTTTCCCTACTCAACATTACGCTCGCTGCCATAACTATATTTACCAATAAACATTCCAGTTAAACTTTTATACTTGAGTTAATATATCAATTGACGTCACCAGTATGGCCGACATCTATTCGTACCCCAAATATAACACTGACCTCATAGCCAATTCACAAGACTTCAGTATTTCGGGGTTAAGAGAGTCTTTCCCCATTCGTAATAATGCAAAGTATTCATCCTAGGAATTACTGAGCTGTATGGATAATACTGACGGTTTTAATGTAGCAGAAAAGTAGCTAATATAATGACAGGTATTATAATATATAAATTATTAATATTATAGTATAATAATAATTAATATTCAAATATTACATTTTGACTTCTAGTGGCTTTAACAATATACCGGGTTACGAATTCTGGGTCAATCCAGTGAGAACAAATGAAGCTGACATCTGTGCGCCTCGAAGGAGTCCAATTTTGGGGGAAGAGTGAGTAATTTTTTTTCTGCTCAGGTTATGGCTCAGGTTACCTAATATCGTATACCACAAGAGTTAGACTAAGGAGTTATTTCTTACCTTCGTACCCGTATCGATAAGTCAGATTTACAGTTCAAATCTAAACACTCGCTCCATGGTCCCCAAACGGACAGTCGTGATTTTGTTTTCTCGCACCGGTTACGTAAGGAGCTATTCATAATACGTGGGAGACGTTTGGATTTGACGTAGTGAAAAATCAGGTAGCAAATGCGATCTCCCTCAAACCATAGGGCCCGAGATATTCGCATTGATCCTTTGAAGAGAAATATAGATGTGCAATGTCCGATGGATATTTATGAGGTTGCGGTAAAGATGTCGAAAGTTGTGTCCACAGGTTCCGGACACCCATCAGGTATTTGTCAATAAATCGAATGTCGAGTTGAAAATTACTTTATCGGAAATAATGTATTCAAATACTTACTATAGTGAATTCAGATACTTACCATAGTGAATTCAGGTACTTAGTGTACTTTATTTAGGTACTTAGATGACA
>SCLF01742106.1:0-13230 GCA_004367975.1 Mesochordaeus erythrocephalus | reverse complement strand
AGCCAATCCGACATACTTCACGAAATGACAGTTTTGACTTAAATTCGCACACTCCAAATAACGGGTCTATGAGAAAATCTTTCAAATATCCTCAAAATTTGATATGTTATAGAGTTTGGCTTCATGATCAAAGTGTTACATCACGAAAAGTACGTACAATTGATTCTTCTCAAGTTATGGTCATTTAAGACTTCACAATAGGGGTTTTTCGGGGATAACATTTGGACATTCTGAAAATAGATTCGGACCTGAAATCAAAAACTCTATCAGACGCACTAAGTTCCAAAAACCGCTGTTCTGCTACCCAGACCCCGGGGGCTGACCTAGACACTAGTGTAGAAAGTCATGCATCAGCCCGGGATCAAATCCTGGAGTGTGGTTAAATTATTTTAAGCCAGTTATTAAGCTCATTCTATCTCCACAAAATATATTGTTATGTATCGACCATTAAGTTGCAAATAGTTGGAAATGTTTGGGACTTTTAAAGTTTTCCCCTAAAATATGGAAATTTTCAAACGATTGTCAGTTTTTGTGGATAATCCCACTCCCCAAGCCCTGTCTTATAAATTTATTTTAGAGTTACCCTAATCAAATTTTAGACTTTTTTGTGTCCAACTTTGAAAAAGTATCCCACTTTTTGACAAATCTGATCACCCTATGTTGAATTCATATATTTGTTAATCTATGTAAATACTGTTTTTAATTCCGATTCATTCCTGATCATATGTACGTCCCAAAACAAAGAATTACCTAGGGAGTTAAACTAGTTCGAGAACGGAATAAAACTGAGCTTCATTTATATTCCATATTAAACCTGTATCTCTTGAACGTGAGCGTTTTCGCAAGCTGATACTCTCTCGTCGTCGTTTTAGTTTCTCTAGAGTCGTTTGATTTATGCTACTCGTTTCCCCCCGGCGTATCCGATCCTTGGGCTGAACACAAAAAGGGATTAAACGTGATCGTCAAGTAAATTAAGGATACCTTTCTAAATATATCTTGAATCTCCAAAACAACCCTTTGTTCTTTCAAGGTCGAAACGGGGTCACTCAAGTTCACCGGTAGCTTCGTTCCTGCAAGTCGAACAACGATCTACGGTATTGATACAATGCAAAGTAATACATAATATATACCTCTTGCAAGGGTGTTTCTGGTAAATATCTGGCCATGATTGGTTGAAGAACTTCTGATATTGGCTTATGTATCTTAGATCGAATACCAATGCTTCTTTTGATATGTACAATATCCAACCTAAATAGGTATATTGAATTGTATATTACGGTGGTGTCGCGAAAAGGCCAATTGGGAGCGTTTAAATTCCACACGTGTCCATATTGGGTGTATAGAATTTAGGCCCTTGCCAAGTTCTGTTTTCAAATATACGAATCAGTTATGAATAAATCCCTATCTTGAATACCTTTTGCTAAATACTGTAACTTGCTTATTCCCTGGTAATCACAATCTGACAGCAGTTTGTGTCAAATTTCCGCCTACGGTCAGAAACTTTTCGAGACACCACTGTATTTACTATTTATAATTTAGTATTTTTTTACGATAAATGTACCCGTAGAATATAAATACCTATGCTTGTTAATATCAGCATTGAAAATTACATACTAGTTTACTAATTTTAGATATAATGACTATAATTCGATCGGTAATGACACGGAGATAAGTTTAGCGGGCGTTCCGCCTGGGGTACAACACTGGGGGTATAGATTGTAATATTCTTACATTTTCTTAAACTGGGGTGTAACCTAACTATGAACTTAAACGACCCGTGAACCTAACCTAACACCAATTTAACAACCCGTATCGGATTTGCATATTCGAAAATGTAAATGGTTCCTTACTAGGGTTAGCTTTTGACAATTTTTTGGCATTTTAGAACTCAGAGCATGAACCACAAAACGTAGTGCCGAATTAACACTTGGAGTGTGAATCCGGCACTTTGGGTGCATAATTAATTTTTAAAGTGCCGAATTCAGCCCGCCCCGGGGTGAGTAACTTTGTTTGGTTAAAGATATCAACAAAGGGGAGCCAAAAACCCTGTAACAATTGTCTCTAAACTGACGTGAGTAACTTTATATGGCTGAGAATAAATAGATTCCTGGAGAGGGGGGCGTATAAATTTTTTTTATAGAATACTCTAAATGTGGGACACCAAAAAACAAATTACCGGGAAAACTGCAAACCAACTGATCATCCAAGTTTTTCGGATAGTGTAATTAATGATTTAAAATCATATTTATGACCAATTTAAAGTCAAAAATATAAAACCATTAATAGGGTCGACACGTTTTTGGGAAAATACCAACCCTTAAGTGGGTCAGCCACTGTAGTTTTCGGAATTCTGAAAGCCGTGATATCCAGCTAATGAACGAGAACCTTTATTTTAACTCATTAAATGCCAGTTACCTGAATGTAACACGTAATTCTCCTCGGATATGCCTGCCGTTAAGGCATGTTGAATCGTTCTCGAGTGACAGAGGTTCCTGATTTATTCCTTCATTCAGCAAAAGCCAATCAATACAACCTAAAATAAGTAACAATGGACTTATCAACATCTTTGTTGATCATGCCTGGGCTTAGTCCGCGTCGCGTTGCAACAGAGGTAAGTAATTGACGTGCTGTTACGCCTAATTTCGGTGCGATTGTTGTTGAACCGCCATCACTGAAAGTAACAAGTTATAAATATTAAAACCCGATCATTACTTTAATGAAATGATTACTTTAGTGTTGGAATCGTCTAATCTAATTAAGCGCCCAGTACGAGGAACTTCGAAATGCCGCCTGAAACCAAACTTTTAGTCACAAATTCTGCTGTCTTCAAATACGTGCGGACTTGTTATTTCGATCAATTAAAATCTGTAAAAAATGCACTAGTTAATATTCTAATCAGAAATATTAATTGTTCAATTAAAAACTGGACAC
Organism: Mesochordaeus erythrocephalus; assembly: GCA_004367975.1. Classification (NCBI taxonomy): domain Eukaryota; kingdom Metazoa; phylum Chordata; class Appendicularia; order Copelata; family Oikopleuridae; genus Mesochordaeus; species Mesochordaeus erythrocephalus. The sequence continues at coordinate 10,299 of SCLF01742106.1, read as the reverse complement.
TCACCGTAATCCCTTTATAAAATAGTATAAACCTTTTGGGGTCTGTAAGGCTGATTAGTGACGATTCGATGTCATAAAGTTTGACTAAATTTGGGAAACTAACAATGTAGTCGTTGGTGGGGTCGGTGATCGTACAATGTATATTTAACTTGCATTTAGATTTGTATAGTCTAGATTTATCTGGGTAATGGCACGCGTCTTTGCCAGGTCGATTTAGTTTAGCTGGTAAACTTCAGGATCGTGTTACATCTATAGGACGGCATGTTTTAGCGATATAGCGATATTCAGTTTTCAGTTTAATCTTCCACCATAATGGTATGGTTCAACACCCAAAACGGGTTTTCTAGAAGTAAGGACATCCTATCATCTCGGCAACCAAATTTACGAATCCTTGTAACAGATCTCGAATTGAAAAACATATAACAATGTTAAATTTAGATCTTGAATGGAACGTCGAAGGAACTCATTTGACGAAATCTATGATGTACATGGCAACAAAACCTAACTGTAAATTTATCCTTCTTTGCAACATAGTGACTCTGCTTATCGTAGGTAACTAGAGAAATCCCGCCCACTATGAATAACATTTCTGAGATAGAAAACATCTTTAAAAATTAATCCGCCATGTGACTTTAATCAGAGCAGCATTAAGGTAATAACTGCTGGGTACGCTGCGCATCAGATCTCCCCGATAATTGTAGATTTCAGATTACGGATATCAGCCAGGGCAAAATACAGCTATTCAAAGTCTGCCAGCCATAACGTCAGCTACAAGCGCTAACTGAAAAAACAACTGGTACTTCGGCTGATCTAAAGCTAATGCAATCCAATCCAAAGCTAATCTTTTTCGGTCTCACATCCACAATGACCACATCGCCGTCAATGATTTAAGGAATATTAGGATAAAAATTACTTTCAAAATGTAGAATCAGAGTCAACATTGGAAACCTTTCCTATGATACTGGAAAAGGATTTGGATGTCCACATTTGGAGATAGCAACAAGACTAAACTCACACTGCTTATAAGCGTGGGAAAAGGTTATACTGGCTCTCGTCAGTCGCGTTGTAACTCATATTATTGCATTGTCTTTTCGGCGTTACGACAAAAAGACCTTGGTTGATTCAAACTACTAACAAAATAATATCGACCATCACCACGCACATCTACGATAACATTAGCCTAGAATTTATAAAGACATTACCCTCGAATTGTTGTAGGAGTGTAAGATCAGATACTAGCTTCCTGATTTCAGGCATATCCATATAAACCTAATACAAAACTGTTTAAAACGCCGTTTCTTAAACAATCGTTTGACACCACTTGTCAATACCGCCGTCGCCCGTTTATTGGTCAAGTCCTTTACTAGTCATTCAGAGCAACCATCGTTTATTTTTGTTTGTCGGCTCCGCCGGCTGAATAAATTTGGGGGCATGTTGAAGGAAATTACATACAGAAACCAATTAGATGTATCAGTCTTAACCAAAATGTCTTTTTCACGATTAGGACTTCCATCTCCTGCAACACCGAGAAGGATTTCCTTTCCATTTACAACAACTTAACTTACGACAGACGATCATTCAAGAAACCAACAGGTGTTTTCATACATTTTACTTGATACCACTGGTGATTATGGTCATCATAATATAGTAGTGTATATTGGGAATAAAAGCCAAAAAGCACCCAACCAACAAAACTACTTTAAGCCACAAAACACCAAACCACACTGCAATATAGGTAGTAGAAACATAGAAATCATTTTTGGAACCCTTTGCGGTTAGTTTACCAGTAGATACCACAACTGCCTCTTTTGAGGAAGGGCGTCTCTATTTCTCATTTTTCTCGAAAGCCATATTTTTTAAAATTTTGCATGATTTATACCTACAAGTATGTTTCTGTTGACAATATTTCTATTGACTTGGGAATAATAGCGGCCAGATTGAGCCCTGTTAAAAGTCATTTTTTACCTTTAAATGCATTTTCTCGGCCGCAAATGAATCTTCCGAATTAAAAAAAGAACTTGCACCATCACGTCTCATCTATACTTCTGACTTTAATTACTGTATATAAATATATATTAATAACATATTGGTAAATATAAAAATACATTTTACTTTTAGGTCAACCAGGTAGAAAGTCTAAAAAAGCGGAATGTTTTTTTTGTTGATGAAAAAACGGGCCACGAACATTGAAAATATCCCGCTTTTTAATTGCACTTGGTAGACAGCGAGGAATAAGTCCACCTTCGAGCCAATCGGACATACTTCCCGAAATCACATTTTTGACTTCTAGTGGCTACAACTACATAAAGGGTTAGGAATTCTGTGTCGACCACTTGAGAAGAATTGCGTGTCGAATGAGACCAATTTCGGGTGAAAGCAGACATTTTAAAGTATTGCGAAATTTTATGGCAATTATAATATTGAACAATATTGAACATGCCAAGATCCCAAAGTATGTTAATTAAACATTTGACTCAAAAGTCTGCATAAAAACTAGTGTTTGGGCGGTCAAAGTCAATTTAGTCTATTTTGCAATGTGATTTTCAATGTCCATAGGTTTAAAGGGAATAATCGGAGTACGTTGTCGATACTTTTATTGGAAGCCCTGGGGTCTACTTAATCTAGTGCAATTTAGCTCGATGAGCTCCCATGGGCCCATGAGTTAAAATTAACGTTTAAAAAAAAGGTCTTTTTCAAGTTTTGTTTTAGAGGGTTTAACTTTACGAAGCCGTATAATTTCGAATGGTCTGAGAACAGATTCTGAACCACAAGGAAAAAGTCAATCAGATTCACTAAGTCTCGTTAACCGATCAGTTGATCCAGAGCACGCGGTGGGAGGGCGATTTTGACACATGTGTAGCAGACTAAAAATCTCCTTGTGCAGATAGAACATGAACAACATTTTTGTTAACCAATCATTGCTCTGTATTAAGAATTCGGGTGGAGACTCCATATATAATCAATTTGACTAGTGATATAATACGTCAGAAAATGAAATAAAGCGGTTAAGAAGGTGCATTGGCGATAACCAATAAATAATATTATTGAGATAACCGTCTCAATGTAAATATCATAATGATAATCGTCTATTATAGGCGAATTGAATTTATTTGTTCGAGTGACTTTTTAATCATGATAAAAGTTAAAAATAAGGTAAGGCATTTTATAAATATATTTATCACATTTGGCCCCACAATTAGCTTACCTGAAGTGAATATGGCATATTGATCCGATCAATTGTTTCTCCGAATCCTCGTAAATTTCTAGCGATGATTCCGAATTATGTTCCGAGAGGGTCGAAGATGATCCATTGTTGGAGTCAGCTTTCTTTCGTCTTATTGATTTCCGATTTGCCGGATTCAAGAACAATTTCTGAATATATTTGTGGCTTCTAGAAAATATTTAGAAAAAAAAAATTTTATCTCGTAAAATAGAGAACTAAAAGACTATATCTTCTAGAAAGTTATTTAAAAAAAAAACGGATCCCTATCTATAAATGTGTAGATTATGTTATAATTAGGATCCGAATGAACTCCACAACTCAATATTTTTCATCAAAATGTTTGTTCCTGGTTGAAAATATTAAAGTCTAAAAATATTTTCTCGTGAAGTACGAAATATTTCGTCATACTATTTTTTACAGGACTTACTTGGAATGTTGATTTTCGCTTGTCTTTTTTCTTTGGGTCAATATCTTCACCCTTTTCTATTTTGAGAATATCACTCTCGGTTATGACCCTGTTATCTAGCTCAACTTCTACTAGTTTCAGGAATAAAGCATCACGTAAAAATCTAAAAACAATTAATTCTGAGATGGACATAAATATCTGATTAGATATTTGCTCATTTATATCTAGCGTAGAAGACGCATATGGCTTACCTTGGGTAAGGGTCAAGTTTCATTAATTGATATATATGATCCTTTTGTTTAACGAAAGACGTTGCGGATGGATTGTTGATCGCCAATAAACCCTCTTTCAATAAATCATTTGTGAGATTAATGGGCAACTCGCATTTTGGACTGAAATAGACAAATTATTTCTGGGAAGTAAACGATAATCCGACAAACTTCATTATCCACAGGGGAAAACTCTATTAGACTCACTAAGTCTCGTTAACCGAATAGTTGCGCCTTAGACCCCAAAGGGGGCAGTTTTGACACATGTGAAGTAGATACCACTTTTCGTTTTTTGGGTGGATACCACACCTGCCCCATTTGGCGATCGAAAAATCGCACCAAAAGGAAGGTGCCTTCCTATGCAACTTATCTTTCGACATAGGCAGATTGATTGCGAACAAATCGTTTGAAAAGTGTATATTTCCAATGCCTTTATGTCCTTATTTAAATGGAGTGAATATTTAAAAAAACAATAAATTGAGTTCTGGAGATTGAATTTTCTTGGAGAATAATTATAAATTAGTGATTTATAGTTAATGTAATTGTATGACTTTGTGATTATTAGTGTTATTTGGTTAGTTAATTGATTGATGGATGTTGAAAGATACATTTCAATGTCCTTGAATTTTCCTATAATATTCCCTTAACCGTTACGTTTTACGTCGTATAAGACAGTAGATGATAAATCATGAAGAATACACCATTCTACATAAATTAAGCATCTTTAAAAAAAAACTCGAAAACGCTTTGTGAACCCTGTCATTCTGTGGCAATGAATGCTTGTGAAGATTTTGCTACGATGTGACAAACTCAATTTTGTAGCGATTGGGGTCACTTGGGGATCACTCATTCATATAAAATAAGTATCGTTGCCCAATGGGCATTATATGACAATTACATGACCATACTATACAGATAGAATTAAATATTCTGTTTATTAAACTTTTTTAAACAGCGTAAAAAATCGCACTTGTATTAATACAAACTTTCGCCCGATATCGGTCGAGCCCTTGAACGCAAGCTCATGAGTCATGGTCTTATTGACCCAATAAATAAATTGAATATATCTGGCCCTAACGTCGAGAACAGACCATCTACGCTAAAGTTGTTAAATCTAGCATACACATTTTTAGTAAAGTAAAACATTTTAATAATAAAGGGAAAACTGCCAAATTTTATTATAATACTAAAATCACAGACATATTTTTTATAACCAGGTAAAATATATAACTTCTGCGGAATTAGCATTAAATATTGTGGCAACTTTTATTATCAAAAAACTCACATCGTGACAATTTGTAGCTCATTACGATGACTTGTCTTGCCTATAAGTAATTCAGAATTTATAAAAATGTTTTCTATGGAAGAGAATATATCTCCCAGGCAAGTATTTGACCAAAATTGATCATGCGACTCATTTTTAAAGTTTTTAAGACCTTAGAAGTGGTTGAAGTGCTTGAAATTCGTATACTTTGTTGCAGTTAAAGGATGTAAAGAAGCCCTTGGTCGTAACCGCTTAACCAGTACACATGTGTCAAAACTGCCCCCCTTGGGGGTCTATAGCGCAACTGACCGGTTAACGGGACTTAGTGAGTCTAATAGTTTTTCCTTGCGGTTCCGAATATGGTCCCAGAATATCCAAAATTATACCTCGTTGTACCTTTCTTTAAACGTTAATTTTAACTCATGGCTGCATGGCAGCTCACCGAACTAAATCGTGCTAGATTAGTTAGGCCCTGGGCTTCCAATACAAGTATCGAAAACATACTGCGATTATTCGTTTTGAACCTATGGTCCTCGAAAGTCACATTGTCAAAATAGATACCCTTGACTTCAACCCACCCTAGTATACCCCATTTGCAGCTGTTTTGAGTCAAATGTTTAGTGAACATAGGTTGGGATCTTGACCGGGCCTTTTTGGCCTATAACTGGGTCGCGTGTTAAGAATTCTGGATCGGTCCTTTAAGAAGAATTGAAGCTTGAGTCATGACGCGTCGAATAGGCCCACCTTCGACCCAATCCGGTTCGACATAACCCGGATTATAGACCCTACATAACGCGTCTATGAGAAAATCTATCAAAGACCCTTAAAATTTGATATGTTATAGGGTTTGGCTTCACAATTATTTCTGCCCAAGTTATGGTAATTTAAAATTTCACAATATTTCACTTTTTAAAAGTACCATAAATTTTAAGGGTATTTGATAGATTTTCTCATGGACCAGTTATGTAGTTAAGTCAAAAACGTGATATCGTGAAGTATGTCGGATTGGCTCGAAAGTGGGTTTATTCGACACGTCTTGACTTAAGCTTCAATTCTTCTGAAAGGACGAATGTTTCACTGCTGCAGAAACCCAGCCAACATCACAACGTATATTCACTAAAAAATGCACTCAAAACAGCTGCAAATATGGGTATACTAGGCGGGGGGGGGCTCAAAGTCAAGGTATCTATTTTGGCGAGTTTAAAACTAATAATCGCAGTATGTTTTCGATACATAAAATTTACCCTTTTAAAAAAAGGTCTTTGTCACCTTTTTGGGGGTTAAAAGTAGGGTATAATTTTGAATATTCTGGGAACAGATTCGGATCCGAGGGTAAAACTCTATTAGACTCACTAAGTCTCGTTAACCGATCAGTTACGCCATAGACCCCCTAGGGCGGGGGGCAGTTTTGGCACATGTGCAGTAGATACCACTTTTCGTTTTTTGAGTGGATACCAGACCTGCCCCATTTGGCGATCGAAAAATCGCACCAAAAGGAATGTGCCTTCCTATGCAACTCATCTTTCGACATAGGCAGATTGATTGTGAACAAATCGTTTGAAAAGTGTATATTTCCAATGCCTTTATTTCCCTATCTAAATGGAGCGAATATTTAAAAAAACAATAAATTTAGTCCTGGAGATTGATATAATTAGCTTATATTTTGTGGTCAATCTCGGTCAAATAGCTGACCGGGACATATGTGCACGGATAGTTGCGTGAGACATATATGCTAACCTGATATATTTTTTTATTATTTGTTCTACTTTTTCTTTTATCAAACCAAGCTCATCGAGTTGTTGTAACTCATGACAATCAATCCAAAATAATAGATTTTCTTCAGAAAATTCTTTCCGCAAAAATGACGAAAACGCTGATAATCCAAGTTCGTCTTCTAAATTCAAATGTTTAATAATAATTCACTATCAATTGAGCTCGCAGCGGAATAATCATGTGAAGAGGTAAACGTAGGCATTAATCATACACCAAAATAGTCGCGTATTCTGCTCCATTTAAAGATTCAGTACCGCACAACTCTATGCAGAATATTTAAAATTATTTACCAATACGCTTACTTGTCTTACTATTGGTTTTATAAGCCCAATCAAAATAGTTTTCGTGACAATTCTGGAACAGAGGTTGCATCGGAAATTACTAAATTCCGTAGTTGTTCTGTTTGCAAGTTATAATACTTGCCCATTAGTAATTGGACTTCAGCAAATTTGGTTTTCCGTAAAACATTAGAGGACGTTTAACTCCATTTTAACTGCAAAAAAGGTCGCAAAAATGATGTGATAGAGAAATCTGATCAAAGAATCCCAGTTCATTATTTTATATTTGTTAAGACGTTGAAATTTGTTTAATCATCACTAACCCATTTTACGAATAGGTGTGTTAACGCATGTAAATTCCGTTTATGGGGCGTAGGATTAAACGCCCTCCGATGTTTTATAGAAAACTTGTTTTTCTGGCCACGCTCGCATTCGGAGGAAATGTACCTGATAACAGTTCCCTGAACCAAATATAACCGAGTATTATAACTTGCAAACAAAACAACTACGGAATTTTGCCACTTCCAGTATTACCGCAAAAACTATTTTAGTTCGACTTATAAACCCATTAGTAAGACAAGTAAGACCTCGCAGTTTAAGCGTTTCAAATATCTTTTAAATTAATCATGAATATTTTAATGGAGCAAAATACAAGGTACTAATAAAATATTACTTTATGAATCATTTATAACTATTGTGGGGTATGACTAACTCCTACGTTCTCCCTGCGAGCATATAGTAAACTAATTGGCAGCAGCCGTCGTTTTGAGTTATCTACTTGTGTAAATAACCTTGGCATATTCCATAGAGTCCGATGTCACGCCAAACCATACGATACATCAACTTTCCTCAGCTCAACATTCACAATGATCTACCATATTTCCTCAGCTAGAATTTCGTTTACAGCTGAGTACTGTATAATTTTTCAGCTAAGTTCAGTTTAACAACAGTCAATTTTACCCCGTGTCATGCTCTATGCAATGGGTACCATTATCAAAGTTGGCAAAATTGTTATGAACGATAAAATATTGTCGACTAACTGGGTTACTGATATTTATCATTTCTCATTGAATAAGTCAGCGTTTCAATTCGAGTCGGGGTAACAGAATTACGTTTTAGTTCAGAAATGCTTGCGTGTTTGTGCAGAAAATGGCGAAGGCGGACTTCGACACTGGCAGCAGGAAGACTCAAAGTTCTCAGAGATTAGAATTTTAACCAGATGTCTAAAGTCTAAATTGTCCTTCATTTAGGTCATTATGTGGCAATTACGGCGGTATCTTCACCATGGCTGCTAATTCAAACTAAAATGCGAAAGGGGTGGCTAGAAAAGTTTCATTATAATCTGAGAATACCTTTCCAGCGTTGCTAGATTGACTGGAAGTCGCTAAGTTTGTTAAAATATGTGTAGAATGTCAACGCCGGATACAGAACTGCAGATTCCGCCGAGGGTTAACATCGATAGACTTAAGGGCCGTTCCCACTCGTCCAATTGTCGCTTAATTTTGAGCAATCGCTCCACCAGGACTTTGACAAACAAAATGCGACTACGGGCGCGGGATAGCCACTTGTGAGTTAACCCCCAAGTTCATGCGAGCTGGGGTTTCGCCTGATTAGAAAGAATGTTATCCAAAACCCCTCCCAGGAAAACCCCTCCCAGGAAAACGTCGATGGGAGAGGTGAACGAGATATGCCTCTCTCAGTCGCAAAAACCCTAACGCCATATAACAGGATTTTTAACCATATTTTGAAAGAACCCTGTTATATTAAAAAGACCCATTCAGAAAGGAAACGAAAATATAAATAGTAGACGGATAACGCGGAACAATCAGAGAGCTCGAGCCGAATTAAACTTGCCCCGATATCAAGCCCGAAAAGGTATTTTACGCTACCCATATGGTGCAAACGGTAAAGCTGTTGGCTCGCACGTAGTTGAGCGTGGAGTAAAATTACGCTGCACCCAGCCACGTGTCAGCCAACACAACAAAAAAATGAAATATTAGGCGATTTTTTGTGAGGGAGAGAAAAACTGATAGAAAACTATGGGGTGTCCAATAAAAGCATCGAAAATATACCCCGTTTATTTGTTTTAAAGCTACGGAGATCGAAAGTCGCATTATCAAAAATGGACAATATTTTAATATAGCTATTTAAATTTGAGATGAGTTTTTATATCTTTTTAATTGGCAAATTGGTTTTCTAGAAATTTCGCATTAGTGAACGATAGTTATATATCTTTAGGTAGCAAAGCGTTAGTACAAAAATAATAGAAAGCGATAAAGATAGCTAAGCATCTAATCTTTTCATATAGCTATTTAGCATAGAAAATATTTTATAAATGCTGCGCATTGTTGGACAATGTAACTGTCTCGTCTTTAATATAACCTCTAAATGAAAAAGACGTTTTCGAATTGGTTTTTGACTTTTTATTGATTACTGACCAATAAGGCGTCCACTAATTAGTACTTAGTATAGTAACTAGTGGGTAGTTAGTACTTCGAATATGGTACTGCGTATTTAGTAATTAGTACTCAATGGTTATTGTTGAGTATAGAGTACTCAACAGTATACAGTGCTTAGTATTCAGTATTTAGTATACAGTCTAGAAGTTTTTATAATTCGCCCCCGGTCAGAGCAGGCGATGCAGTGGACGGTTCACTATAGCCTTCGGGAGAATTATGTCCTGGGGCTAAGTGCCATCCCGCAAAAAAATGTCGCCTAAATGGTCTAAAGTTCAATCAAAGGATGAAAGCACTTTTTCATCCTAAAACTGCAGTTACACCTTATTTTTTTCTCTATTTTATTTTGCAACAACTTTATGTATATATAGCCACTTGTAAGTTAACCCCCCAAGTGCATGCGAGCTGGGGTTTCGCCTGATTAGAAAGAATGTTATCCAAAACTTCCCCTCCCAGGAAAACGTCGATGGGAGAGCTGAACGAGATATGGCTCTCTCAGTCGTAAAAACCCTAAAGCCATATAACAAGATTTTAACCATATTTTGAAAACATTTTTTGGAACTATTTTTAGACCGGAAGTACCACCGGAAGTGACGGCTGAAAACCAGAAGTTGGTTATTTTGAATCGCT
>SCLF01741994.1:0-13234 GCA_004367975.1 Mesochordaeus erythrocephalus | reverse complement strand
ATCTAATTTAACCAAGTAATTGAGAGAAACAATCAAACGATCCAAATAATTCTTTCCACACTTACCCCGTAAACATATCACAGCAGAAAACGATTCAAAGTATATGATTTCACTATATACGATTTCATTTCTTTGTATTGCAAACGGAAGTTAGTTCAAGTCTGCCCGGGCTATCGTATTGTTGAACTTGAAAAGCATATTAAATTACACAATGTTATCTGCAATTGGGTAAACTTCTCTCGATATTCTCTCTAACTGACCATTATATCGTGATGCAGTCTGATGAACACAATTCCTGTCGTGCTTTCATCTTTACTTCTTCCACTAAAAATCTTCTAAATTTGGCACACTAACATGTGTTCTCTAAAACAGCCTGGGGTTAATAAACTCACGCATAATATTTAACCGTTGGGCGATCAATGGTCCATTTGTCCCGTTTGCACTTTTCATCTATTTGGTCGAAACAAATTTCACGTCTTCATCAGGGACTTTGAAGGATTATTGACTTTCTATTTAAACAAAAAATAATTTAAATCTGTCAGGAAATTTTTGGATGTTTTTTTGGCATTATCAACAGTTTTTTTTAACAAATCAACTAGTATTTTAAAATATTTCATGCAGACAGCTGGACTATTGTTCCAGATTATTTAAATACACAGTCACAAATTGTTTCATGCAGCTTACATGTGTCGGTGGTCTTAGGGGGTTAAGATTACTTATGTTAATGATATAATTCAATTTATGTCGTATAAACAATGATGGAATGGAAGGCCTTATCAGATAACTCAATTTAATTATCTTTACGACTATCTTTGCATCGGAAGTCGAACCGGAAGTGACACACACCGGAAAATGCAAGCAGGTTGCTTGTAGGGATGCACAGACATTTTTAGAGTTTTTAGGGCCTATTGACCTCCCACTAAATTGGACGTGGGATTTTCTGGAACAATTTTTAGACCGGAGGTACCGCCGGAAGTGTAATCTGTACAACGGAAGTTGATTGTTTTCAATCTCGAATCACACCCAATAGCCCGAGACAACCTCTAGCGGAAATCTGTCCTAAAAAAATAATTACCTACAGGTGCTTATGTAATTACACTTTAAAAAAACGAGTTATATAAATTTAAGCTGTGCTTTAAATATGCAAATATCGAACAGCATTTCGGCCTAGAATTTTATTTCTATATTTTAGGATACATACCGACCAGAAATTTTGAGCGAACGTGAACCTAAAATTCGAAAATTTTCGTTCAACATTGGTCGAATATTCGGCAAGCTCATAGATAAGTGGATAACAAAATACACTAGCCAACTTTATTTATTCGATTATGAACTTTTCAAAAGAAAATAGTATCTAGATTGGACAACGATTCGAGAATAAGTACTTCTAATTATTGTTATTTTCGATGCTAAGGGTGTCGCAGCGTTCAATATTCATATTCAACTGATATGGTCTAATAAGTTACAATTACAGCGTTTATAACCATAATATACACATAGTACACTAGAGTAGACGTAGAAATACGTATTTAGGGTCTTTCGTCTGTATTCCACATAGTATTCTTGATAATAGAAATTCCGTATATTTCACTGTCCTTTAGAAGAATAAGAAAAGAAGCCTTAAGTCATTTGTACAACCACTTTTAGACCGGAAGTACCGCCAGAAGTGTCGGTTTAAACCTAGATTTGATTATTTTATTCCTGGGATCACAATAAAATGTGAACGTAGAAAACTATCTTCAAAACAGGAACACATTAAAAAAGTCAGCTTTTAACAATTTAAGTTTGCGTTTATTCTGATGGCTATTCCCAAATCGCGACAATTATTATCATTCTTTGACAAGAGTACCGCTTTCAATGTTTAAAATTGTCTTAAAATAAAACTAACACCGAATAATCCAAAACACACACAGGGTAGACGTATAAATATTTATTTAGGGCTTTGATCCCGATTCGACCTAATATTATTGATGATGGAAATTTCGTATATTTCTTTAAGATTTAAAGATGGAAAGAAGACCTTGATCTTAACGATATAATACAGTTTTTACCTAACGTAGGGATGCCTTAAGTTCGGCACATCAGCTATGCACTCTGGATGACTGATATACAACCTGCTTAAATCTATGACTAACCTTCCTTGAATATAATACAGTCGAGACCTAGTTAAAAACTGTTTTGTGATTTTAATCAAATCAATGAAATTAAAAAACCTGCGGATGAAGCTTATTGGTTTCAATATTATTTCCCTAATTACGTTTAATTGTGCACACTTATTTTCATAAATTACTTATTATTAATAGACATTGTGCTTAAAGAGATTTTGTTCCTGGATCAATCGAGACTTTTGGTCCTCCTGCGACTTGTGTCTACTGTTATTAACTCCCAGCTATACATTGAGCTGGGTAATGTTGTGGCATTCACCTCCTATTTGTATATTTTGTGGTATTCTCTTTTTGGTTTTTTATTTATCTCGAATTGAGGTGTTTGGCAAACGAGAAGTTTATCACGTTGACGGTTTGGGGAATTGTTGTGACGGAATCCCGTGGATATAGCTCATTGGTGGAGAAAATCACGGCAAAAGAGACCCTATTCATGTGGCTTGTTATTTTTGGTTGGAAAAACCACACATTTGCGCTTTAATCTTAAATAACTATTTTTTAGAATTTACTAATGTCTGTGATTAAATTTTGAAGTCCAGGCTGACATTGTAATATAACATTGTCTTCTATGGGTTAATTGTGCATGAGATTCTTCTGTGGTCTAATATACAATAGTAATTGGAAAAGGGGGGTTGCAGCCCAATGATTCGTCAGATAGTCCGAAGCTTACGGTACACGAAACGTTCATTCAGGTCCCTACGTTAAATGAGGGAGGTGGGTATCTACAACTTAAGTGTGTGCACGGCATATTCTACACACTTGTCAGATGTCAATCCCCCCTACCCCTTGAACATGCATATGATCGTGTAACGAGACGTAGCCAGCCTGATAGAGTTTGTTCTTGCGGTTCCGAAGCTATTTTCAGAGTGCCCAAATTTATACGAGTTGGTACAGTTAACCCCCTCTAAAGATAGACATGTCAAAATGACATTTTTTAAACGTTAATATTAACTCTTGGGAGTATGGTAGCTCACCAAACTAAATCGTTCTAGATTAGTAAGGTCCCTGGGTCCCTGGGTAGTCTGGTGTTCCTCCTCAAATGCGGGGGGGGGGTCACCGTGGATAGCCGTGTACCAAGCCGGGCGGTTGAATTCGTCCTTTTAGTTACGTAAAAAAGACATTAATATAAATAGAATCAAATGCATTAAAGAGCACAAAGAGCATTAATAAAAGCAATAAATTATCGAAATCAGTGACATTAGCCGCACACATGTCTGATTAATATATAATCAGTATTTTACTTCAAGGACAAGAAAGGTCATTTGCTAATAGCAACTGGGTAAGATACAATCAGAAGAATAATCAAAATGAAATTTATTTTCTTTCTAGGTTTTTAAATGAGAATCTAATTTACGGGTGTGCCCATCGAAGCGAGCATTTCGTCATTATTTGACCCTCAAATCGAGTCAGGTAACGCCTCAAGATCGGGTCAAAAGCAAAATACTCGCTTCGATGAACAAAACTCCAATTTAACCACACTTGAAAAGAGTTAACGTGTACACGCCACTGTGGTCCATGTGGTCGCGGTAATTAATAAAGCCGTTTACTTGAGCTGATACGGGCTTTTTCATAACCAGTAGGTACCACCGTGATTCAAATGGTAATCGTATATTTTTGGTTTTTGTCCAAAATCATACATTATACATTTTTGAAGTTTCGCATGATTAAAAAAATTGTCATTGGCGATCTAGTGGCATGTTTGCTTTGAAAATATATATTCTGGATTTATTACAGTAGTGGCCAGAGTAGGAAATGGGCGCGGGTTTGAAAATTTTGACCGGCCGCGGGCGCGGGCCGGGCTACACTCACCCAGCCCGTTTCCTACTCTGGTAGTGGCCAGGCGGAGCCTTATAGACAGTGATTTTCGTCATTAACTGACATTTTATCGGCCGTAATTACATTTTCGTAATTAAAACGAGCTCTGCCTGGAATTATTGTTTTGTAAAATAGTTTCTCTCCCAACGCTGCGTACAGTTTTCAGACTTCCTCACTTTCTGTTTCTCTCGCCTATCCAAATAGTTAAAATTACTGTTTTCACGCCTTATTATACACAACTAAAATTGTAAGCCATACTTTTCTTCTTAATTAAGAAAATCCAATTACGGCCGAGAACATGACATTAAGATTTAATAAAAACGTTGACAACGCTCTGTTTGGACGCTACTGTACTAAACCACACGAGATATTTTCAAAAGAGAAATAACGCTATGAATTAAATTTCAAAAACATGTCTGGCTTTCGAGAAAATGTAAAAATAAGAAGCCCAACATCAAAATAGTCAGATGGTATCTACCGGATAAACGCAGAATTGTATGCACTGGTTAAGATGAAGACTAATACCGCAAAACGGCGGTAACTGCCCCACCGGATGTCCCATTTTTATACTGTAACTTTCATCCATATTAAAATTATCCAATTAGGAACATGTTGGGAGAATCGTCCTCGTGGAGTTAAAAATATAGAGAATGTACTATTTTTGGAAGAACCTAATGGCCAGTGGAAACTAAGTCATCCACAGTACCTTGCTGTTTCTAAATGATGTTATCGTTAACTCTGGGTGGCATAAATTATTGTTCATTTCCCTTTCACTTAAAAAGTAGTGAATATTTTTCAATAAAATTTGTGTCATGAGTTAGCTGAATCTACAGGCAGTAGATACCACACCTGGCCATTTTAGCGATCGAGTTCTCCTTTTCTCAGTTTTCTCGAGGACCATACATTGTATCGCTTTGAATTTTTGTACGACTAAAGATTTGTCCCTTGCCAATTTAATGATATCTCTTAGACACCTTTTTGGTTGTTTTTACCAATGACACTGTTTTTTGAGTTTATAAGGTCTTAGACGTGCTTGAATGCTTGGTTGACCCCTACCAACCCCCACCTAAATTGGACGTGGGATTTCTGGTAACCATTTTTAGACCGGAAGTACCGCCGGAAGTGACAGCTAAAAAACGGAAGTTGGTTATTTTGAATCTCTAATCACACCAAATTGTTGGCCGATACGACCTCTAGTGGAAATCTATCTTTAAAAAATGTAAGTACCAACAAGTACTTAGGAAATGACACGAACAAATTTAGTTCTTTACGAGTTAAGACAGCTGTGTCCTAGATAGTAAAAGGTTGAGTAGCATTACTGCCTAGAATTTTATTGCGCATATTTTACGGTACCCAACGACCAGAAATGTTGACCCAGTTGATTCGAAAATGGTCAACAGTTTTGATTGGATCGTTTAGTGGTGCGTTTAGACAAAAGACGAAAAAGTTGGAAAAGCGGTGCGTTTAGGTTTAGTTGGTGCGTTAAGGTTTAGTCGCGTTAACGTTTAGAGTGGTGTATATACACAGAAAGACTGAACTCTTTTCCCGATTAAATGCAAAAAGTTTCACCACCCGAAGAGAGAGAACCAGGGATTTGGTACGCGACCAAAATACCAAGGTAGTTTTTTCTTAATTAAGAAGCTCCATTTAGGGCTGAGAAAATGGTATTTATTAATGGCATTCACTTTGACAACGCTCAGTTATGGACGCTACTGTACTAAATACAAATCGATATTTTGGAACGAGGAATACCATTAGATCATCAATGAATTAATCTTTAAGCAGACAAAATTTCAAGACTATAAAGTGTATACTTCTCGAGAAAAGTGCAAGTAAAACCTCGATCGTCAAATGAGGCAGGTGTGGTATCCACTCAAAAAACGAAAAGTGGTATCTACTGGTTAACACTTAGTTTTATCTACTTAGTTATCTACTTTGTGTTTGAGCTAAAAAAACAAACTATTAGAAGGTGCATTAGGCACAGTATTTATAAGAAACCGTTACGATTTTTGACGTTTTCGAAATTTTCCAAAATGTAAAAACAAACTGGTTACATTGGCTAATCCTAATGTTGTGCGCGAGTTAAAACTAATCTGTTGTTGATTTCTTATCTTTGTGGTTGGCGAGTAGGCACGACCCTAATATATTGTCCAAATCACGGTTATTCCAAACAGCTTTATTTTCAGTTGTAAATTCAATCAATTCTGTTCCTGTGCTTAATTGGCCCAAAACGAAACGTATGGTTTATACAATGCCCTTACATCCTGCATTTTCTAATATTGGTAATACACGGGTGTGACGACGGTTAACGGGACTTAGTAAAAAGACTATAAAAAATACAGCCTACCAAATGAGTAGGGTATATTTTTGATATAGTTTGGGACGCCGCGCTCTTTGGGCTGAGCACCATAACCCTCCCCTAATGTTAAGAAAATGCTATACCCCTTTACCAGTAACCTTCAGCTCTCTCTCGGTGGTGGTTACTGGCTTTCAGTTTCCTAGAAACCAAATACGGTACCAAATTTACAGGCATACAAATCATTACGTGTTAAGAATTTTCCCATTCTTGGGCAATAACTAGGTCACGTGTTAAGAATTCGGAGTCGATCGAATGAGAAGAGATGTAACTGTCAATCATGGGCATCGAATGAGTCCAATTTCGGGGAAAATCGTTCCCTGAAATTGGACTCATTTGATGCGCATGGATGAGAGCTACGTTTCTTCTCAAAGGACGGATGCAAAATTCTTAACACGTGACCTAGTTATTGCCCAAAAATGGGAGTACAAATTTTACAACAAGTGACAAAATCACGAATTTTTTCGTTTTTGGATTTTATTATGATTTAGAAAACATCCCACGATCCCAAAGTAAATTAACTAAAAATTCGACTCGAAATAACGGCGTAAAAACTAAAGTTCATGACAGTCAAAGTCAATTTTGTCCATTTTTTAACAACGTGACTTTCGAGGTCCATAGGTTGAAATCGAATAATCTGAGTATGTTTTCGATGCTTTTATTGGAAGATCTGAGGTCTACTTAATCTTGTACAATTTAGCTGGTTATTCTCTTTAAGAAAAGTCCTAGTTATGGCCGATGCTTTGATCTAGGTTGACTCGCGCTATGTTGATGGTATAATAAATTTATTTTGTCCGGATTTCCGGAAGTATGTCCGATTGGCTCGAAAGTGGGCTTCTCCGACCCGCCATGCCTCCAGCTCCATTTTTTCTAAAATGACCGACTCCGAATTCTTAACATATAGGCCAAAAATGGGCTAAAAAAGGTACACATTTTCGAAAAGTCACAAAATCACGAATTTTTTATTCCTGCATAAATCCAGCTGGAAAACCCCGGCCTTAAGCAGGTACCAATGTATTTTGGCGATGTGACTTTCGAACTCCATAGCTTTAAAGGAAATAATCGCAGTATATTTTCGATTCTTTAATTGGGTAATTAATCTAGCACCATTTAATTTGGTGACCTGCCATGCCCCCATGAGTTAAAATTAACCATTTTATAAAAAGGTCGTTTTCGCGTTTTCGGAGTTCTTGGGGGTAAACTGTACGAAGGAGTATAATTTTGGGACATTCCCGTTAACCGCCGTTTTGTAACTTGGACCCGGGGGGGGGAAGTTTAGACACCCGTCTAATATAAACGAGAGAACGAATCAAATAATTCAGAACTTATTTCAACTTGAAATTGAAACCACTTATCCAAATATATTTATGATATTCAGATTTTAAGATCAGTTTGGAGAAAATTGGTCGTCCATAGAGAAATTGGATTGGATTCATAAATGAGTAATAATGTTAAAGGGGTCATAATAGAGCATCAGGGATTGGATGCCTATTATTCGTAGATTATTTGGTAGTTGTTTCAATATTTAATGCTATATTATACTATATTTAATATACAGCATGGTGGAAAGTATATGTCCATGGTCACGTGTTGAATTACTAATTTGTACCCATTAGTATTAGGGGACATGAAGTTTCATGAAATCTCTATAAGACACTTAGAGTCTGAATTAGTTAAGATTATTAAGTCTTATGCAGAACAAATGTGCCAAGAACACTCGAAATGAGTGTTATTTTTCTTATTAAAAAAATACAGGTCATAAGACATATTGATGTCTGGCCTTCTTTTATTAGACCCGGAGCAAGAATTTAATGTGAAGGGTCTTGTGGAAGTATTCCGGCCGTCGATGGACTGAAAATGCTTAAGTTTTTGTAAAGTGAGGAGGTTAGCGAAAATAATCTCGTTTTGATAGAACATTGGTGCCATAATACAATTCTGAGTGCTAAATACTTCTTATTAGATGAAATATAGGTCTAAAGACTTACTATGTGTGACCTATTTTATAACACCATGAGCTGTAAAATTAGGATGTGAAGGGTGTTATAAGAGTATTCCGGCAGTCGTTGGACTGAAAGTGCTGAACTGATATTCCTATGAATAAGTATTCTCGGAAGGATGATAAAACTTGATATATGTTGATCGTCCAGTCATTCAGCTTAAGGTCGTATAGAAGAGTCTGACAAAGACTCTTATACTTGAAAATAAAGGCTGTATAATTTTCAAAGTCTTTACAAAATATACGGGAGACTTTAAACATGTCATAGAGAACAGTAAATAAATACTAAAAAGTCTTTGTTTGAATATAGAGTCATGTCCAAAGACTCTTAAAAGGTTGAATAGAGACACTCAGGTCTTTAATGAGTACATGGAGAGCCAAGAGGTACTCTGCATGTTGAAAAGGATCTTATAAAGTTTTTTAGGAAGACTTTTTAGAGGTCTTATATAATAGCAAATGAAGACTAAATAGTCTTCGTTTGAATAGAGAGTATTTTCAAGTGACTCTTCAAATGTTGAAGCGAGACGCTGAATAAAGACTAAAAAGTGTTTGTCTGAATACAGAATCTTTTCAAACGACTCTTAAAATGTTGAATAAAGATTCTTAAAGTCTTTATGAAGTATATAAGAGTCCAGAGGGTTGCGTAGGACAGATATTGGATTCATCTGAACTGATCATCGTCGGATAATCACTCGCCTGCAAGACCTGTTGCTCCAACGTTTATGTGTTCTCAGTTTCTTTGGTGTTTGCTCCAACTGAGTTCAGTTCATAAATTGATATAAATGTTTGACTGGTACCTGCAAGACTCCTACCTGTCTTGCAGGCACCAGTTTGTACACAGCTTTTCATGGCAGCCGTAGTTGAGTTACTTCTGCAACTCTCTTTCGTTTCTAGGGTAGCGGGATTTTTCGTCTTCTTCTCGCTATAAAACAAATCATGTTTCTAAAACTGAATGTTTAATTCGAATTCTAACTCTCGAATTTTTATGTTCTGAAGCTGATCTCACCTTCATATTTACGTACTTCTCTAATTGAGTCTCACCATGAACATTTTGCCATGTGGTGTCAAATTTGCCAATCAGTATTTGAAACATGTCCTGCTGTTTTCCAATCCAGAATCCTTGCTGCATCTCCAACAGCAGTCCTTTTAAGCTCTCCGCACTGTCGACGGAACTCTTAGTCGCGTTGTATCTGATTTTTGTTAACATGCTTCTTATATGATGACAGCAGCTGTGGTAAAACTTGTTCTTTTTGAGCGCTGTAAGACGTTCTTCAACTCTTTCTTGGCGATGAACTTTGTTTCGGTGTCGAAGAAGCTTTCGTCTTCAAAGACGCCAACAGGCTTTCATCAGGTGCGCTCACTGTAGCTTTAATTCATTGACTCGCAATGGAACCAGCTGGTGTAATTAATATCTGAGTCTCCCGTTGCTTTTCCAGCTGTTCTTAGGCTTCTTTTAGTTCCTCCTTTAATTTATGGATCTATTCACATCGTGCATGAAGCCATTTACTTTCAGCATTCCGAATGGGTCTTCTTGACTTGACAACTCAGCTCCTAAAAAAATTAGCTATCATCACCTCTCCCGTCTTGAATTTATTAACCCTCTTTGAGACAAAGTTACTTGTTGCTACCATCAAACATTTTCCAGATTAATCGTATTTTAACAGAGTTTTCCTTCAGCTGCTGTGTAACTGTAGTATCTAGAATATGTCTTCTGTCCGTCAACTCAAATATTGTTCTCTTAGTTTCTCCCCTTTTAAATTCGCCTTTCGTTAAACGGGCCATATTAAAATGGTGCTCTCCCTCATCACTATCCTTCCAATGTCTCAACTTTCCTAGCATCGCCAACTGTGACCAAATGCCAAAATATCCCCTTAACCGACCAGAAAGCTCTAGAATATAATTTGATCCTTTGAAGAGAGGAAACCAATTGCATACATAAATCTAACAATTTTCAGTGTGTCCCACTTACATTGGAGGTCATTGTGCTGTTTTGCATCCAGATTAACATCTAATCTGTATGATGGATTTCTCATTGAGACGTCTTCGAAGAGGTCTATCGAAGAGGTCAACATATATAGTCTTTCGCCGTTTCAGATATCCCAGCGTTGTTTGGTAAACAGTTTCTTAATTAGCTCTTCTGGCATTTCTTTTCTCAATGCTAAATGCTGTGCTATACCAAACAACTTGTAATACCAATTTTCAAAGCGATTCGTCGTACAAATCATATTGATATCCATTTCAGTATGGATTTTAGTGTCCTTTGATATTCCACTGTTGCTGAGAAATCAAGACGCGCTACTTATTTACAGCGCTTTGTCCATACGTCCTAACTTTATCTCCCGACTATTTAGTTTCGACATGATTCTGTAGATCGCTGCACTTGTTATGTCCATGATGCTCTATTTTTCCATGTTCATGATTCTTGCTTTCCGTATAAAGCTAAAAGCCAGGTATGTATAATCTACCTGTGACAAGCGTTACTCTCTACCAATGCCAATCGTTACTATATAATTAACTATGACCTCTGTATATTTTTACGGCGTATAGCATAGCAGAATGCGTTTATTTTGTAGCATGCCCCTCTGTGCTATGGTGGCATCCGTGTCTTTTGTAAACATGATTCATCCCTTATCATCTTTGTATGTTAACATGGTAATTTGTTGCGAATGATTTTCTTGGTCAATCAAAGCTGTTGGCCATTTCACCGGCAGTAATTTTTCTTAGTTGGAGTTACTCTCTATTTTTGCTAAATTAATCAGCGCTTCGTTACTTGCTAACCTACGCAATTTCTTCACTAAAAATTTCCACTCATCAAGTATTTTGTGACCCAACTTGACGAGCCGTTACAACACACAAGTGTGGACTCTTTTCCATTGGTTTATTTACCAGTTCAGAAATTCAAAGTGAAATGTTTCCAACATTTCTGATAAATTTCGCCTTGGTGTTCTGTGCATATGGTTACATCTTATGATGAGCCTGTCTAGCCTATCATACTCTCTCCATACGCTCTCCTCAAATTACCATTCATGAATTCTGTTATTACAGTTTGTCTCTTTTCTTCTGGTAACTGTATCAGAAACTGTGCCGCTAATTCCTCCAATTGCTTGAGTTTATAAAGAAATCTCTCTCTATAAGCAGATGTCGCATCGCTTCTGAAGGTGCCGATCCCATCCTACCTATTACTTCTCGCGGCCAGTTTCCGATGTCAAAAACCTAGGTCTGCTCATATCTCGCTACTTGTTGTATAAGTCTATTACCCCTTAAGAGTTGATTTCCTACCGAGTGAAAAGCCTAATCTAACGAAGATCCATCATGATGTTCATTCCAGACGCCTTCTAAGGATCTCAAATTTATAACTCGGTTGAGACTTTCCCAAGTCTCTTCCCATCTGTAACGTAGGTAGACAAGCACTACGTCTCATTATTTAGCAATATTCACTCTCTTGACATGATGGTAAGATAGAACAGCGGAACGCGACAAACACTAGGTAACATTATCAGACAAAATTCTCTCTATTGACAAGTTGTAGCGAGAAGAGAGCACAAAGTGTAAATTACTAAATATCATTCTTTAACAAGATTCCCTCTCTTGACAAGATGCCAAGAGAAGAGAGAACCACGTGTCAAGCGCTAAGAGTCATTATTGAGCAATATTCTCTATTTTGACAAGATGTCAATAGAGAAGAGCACATAATGACAAACCTTATTTAACAAGATACCAAGTGAAGAACGCATGAAGTTTCATTGTTTAACGAGATTCTCTCTCTTGACAGGTGATACGCACTAGATGATAACACTTTCTAAGAAACAATTTTCTCTCTCAACAAGAAGTCACGTAAGAAGAGCGCAAAGTGATAAACACTGAGTAACTAGATTTGGTCAATTTCTCTTTTGACAATATGTCAATGAGGCAACACTACATGTTAAGACACATTTAGTGACCAATTAAGGATGTCACTTAATTAGCCACTTTTAGCACTCTCGGGTATGGTCACTTTGTTAGCATATGGGTACGTGTAAGAATGACCAATTTTATCGACTGAAAATATTTGGCAATACGCGGATCGAACCCGGGCCTACGGACTCAGAGCTCGGTATGCTATCCATTACACTAACATGCCACAGTTGATTGAGTTATAAATCTCGGCCTTATATGATTTTTTGTTCACTCTAACATGTTTAATATGACCGAAACTTACTTTATATGCTTTGTAGTCGACAAAGCTAAAAACTTCGGCTTTGATCAAAATCACTACCGGTGTTCATAGATATTCCCGTAATATACTAAGAAGGTGCATTTACCATAGAACAACAATATATGGGAAAATACACTACGGTACATAACTGTAGCCGCATTTTCCCGCAACTGATAACGTACTAGCCGTACCCTGTGGCAATACTCCATCTCTCTACCTTCGAAATTAAAATTCCCCATTTTTTTCTTTT
Organism: Mesochordaeus erythrocephalus; assembly: GCA_004367975.1. Taxonomy (NCBI): domain Eukaryota; kingdom Metazoa; phylum Chordata; class Appendicularia; order Copelata; family Oikopleuridae; genus Mesochordaeus; species Mesochordaeus erythrocephalus. The sequence goes on along the minus strand of SCLF01741994.1, from coordinate 460 downwards.
TTAGTCCCAAAAATCGTGAGAAATCTAGTTTAGCACATTCACATTTTCCCTATTCTCTATCTTTAACCCGCGCGGCGTAATTCTCGTTTTCTCCTTTTAAATATAATCAAAAAACGCCGTTTCGTACGAAATATGAGTGTAAGTGATTTGATTGGTTCTCCGACTTGATTAAGAATTTAGCCTACGCAGGTATGTATTATGTGCTTGACACCCGACTCGAACTAGCAACCTTCTCATATCCAGTGAGGTGATCTACGGACCGTCGCTGATCTTCAGAAGATTTTAGCTGACAGGGATATATATTACCTTCCTGTCAGTGGGCCCGACTGAGTAGCTAGTACAGTTAAAAAAGTCTGGTAATATATTTTTTCCTATTTTTCTTCACTTACAAAATTATACTGCCATTATCTCAGCGGTCGGACCTCTGTTTCAATCCAAATTTCGTCAGTGTTTTGACTTT
>SCLF01741882.1:0-13238 GCA_004367975.1 Mesochordaeus erythrocephalus | reverse complement strand
CCATTTACCTTACTGTATTTCCGTAATTCAAGGCTAAGACACATTTCCTTCTAGCCTTGAATTCCGGCTGAAAATCAACTTAATTTACTATATTAACAACTAATTTACTGTAAAGAATTAATTAGTAACAAACGATTAAAGATAACTGTGTTTCTTCCTCTACATGATTTTAGTATGCATTGAATAAAAAATAATGTGTACGAGCTAAAAACGCCATTGTTTTTTCCTAATCCAATAGTGTTAGCTATAATTTAAAATTAAAATTGAAGACCTACAGCTGATATAATTGAAGTTATAGTTTGAAAATCGTCAGGATATTCGACATGGCTGAACATTTTTCGCCGGGACTAGGTTTGTTTTAAAAGTATTTGGATACCCCGTAATAAGTTAAAATTTGAAGAAAATACGTTATCTGCGAAAAAGAGCGTTTTAGACGTTTTGTCACACCGCGGTATCCACTGGTTAAATTGATGTATTTGAACTTTGCGTTGATCTGTATATTACCCTTAAGACTCAACTGATCCGCTAAAAACAAGGATAGCATAGCGTAGCTTATTATAGAAAATTAATTTTAACGCGGAAAAGTATTACCCCTCGAAAAAATGGTAATCGACCCCCACCTAAATTGGACGCCGGATTTTTTGGAACTATTTTTAGACCGGAAGTACCAATTTGGGGGGTAATCGGACATCTTTAAATGTAGGTGCAGTGATTTCGTCGCAACATTTTTAGAATAACAGAAATAGAACAAATACATTTAAATATAATCTTATACCAATTTCGTATCTGTAGGCGTATTCGGACTGAGTAAGATATATGTGTATTTGGGGGAGAGATAAACGCGGGAGAGATAAACGTAGGCGTTAATCATAATCCAGTAAAGTCATAAATGATTCACCAATTAATACAGGCAATTAGATTACACTCATCTCTCAAAAAGTGTCCGATTCGGGGAGGCCAAATGCGAGTCTTTAAATTTCACGCGCGTTGATATTTAAATCCATGCCAAATACTTTAAACCCAACATTTAGAAATACTTTATTAATATTTTGTAACATGTAAATAACTAAATATAGCTTGCGAAATAATATTGAAACCAATTATCTTCATTCATGGCGTTGTCAATTTCATCTGATTGATTCTCATCAAATTGCAGTTCAGATTAATTCGGAACATTAATGAACTTTCTAATTTTGGTTTTTCTGAAAGCAAGTTTTTGCAAATTTTAGCAAATTTTTACTACCATATCATGCCAGATTTTGACAAAACTTGCAGCAGCCGTCTTTTCATCGACTCCACTTTTGTGCTTCCTCCCAATTCTTTGTCAATTAAATATTTAATAATGAAGTGTCTGTACCTTTTCTTAGCAATAGCATCGGGCAAAAGGTACAACGGTTGAATATACCAGTTTTTTCAGGCGGAAGGAATAATACTTCTAAATTATCACACCTTTCATCGACAATATGGCTTGGAGCATTATCTAACAATATAATGCAGTTTTTCTGGATATTTCTGACAAATATTGTCAGCAAACCTCATTTCTAAGCTGTTCGATCGGAGTATAATACGAAGCCCGGAAATTCCCTTCGTTCTCGGATTCATATTTTTCCCCGTATATTCTAAATGCAATTTATCTATCTCAGTTTTGTTTCGAAATAATTTGAGTCTGTTTTGAGTTTATTTGTACGCACGATATCGCACTGTGGTCTTACTATCAATTACTTTGAATCCAATCTTCTAAAATTAAACTGATCAGTATGTCATGCTGTGAACCCATGTCAAAACCCAGTTCCGTGATCAAATATGTGAATAAACGTCTAAAGATACCTTAACTCACTAAGAAGGCCATTAACTATACACTTTTGGGACATGAGTGTAGTACCGTGTATTTTGCTCTATTAAAATGTTCACTACGGCACCGGTCTACACAGAATATTTAAAATTATTCACTAATATGAAAATATGTATAACTCCCTTTACCTACGAAGGCTTACTTTTCTTACTAACGGGTTTATGAGCTCAACGAAAATATTTTTGTGGCAATTCGTGACGAGCGATTGCCCCGGAAATGAGTAAAATTCCTTAATTGTTTCCAACTCTATCTCTCATCCGTGAACCACGTTTCGCTATGGATTTCAAACATTGGTTTTTCTTCTGACATGATATATTTGAATGTGACATTTTCCCCGCAAGCTGCACGGATAGACCTACCCCTACGCTGCAATTTGTGCCGTTTGAAACACACTCGAGGCTTTAACGTTTTCCCGTTGTGTACTGGGTAGGTTTACAAATAGGCCATAAAGAACTTGATGAGGTTAAGGCGGTGAAGCGGCAAATTAACAAATTAATTTTAGATAAACATTACTGATTACAACATTAATTAAACAGCTTCTAGTAACTCAATCATTAGTCTTGGTACAAATATATATTATATTTAATTATATTTGTCTAATAATATAGCTAATGTACTAAAATTACTTCTATAATGTTATACCAGGGATTTATGGATGGACAGTGGTCGAAAACTGCCGAAATAGTTCTTAGAGTGATAGGAGCTGGGATGCTTTCAGCTTAGAAAACATGATACTTAGCGCGATAGAAGTAACCCCTCAGTAAACACTTAATAAAGGCCTTGGGAAGTCCGATGGATCATAGAAGGGTAAACCCTTTTATGGATCATAGAAGGGTAAGCCGATCATATACTTAGATTAGCAAATCGATAGTCCTCACTACCTATTTAACAACCGTAATAAGTGAACGCCCGACACATTCGCACGCGTGTAGAATGACGTCATGATGTCTGTAAGATACAATGGAATTCCTGTATTGGTTTATTGTATCTCTGAACATACATTGCTCGTAAGTGGAATGTATGTAATAGGAATAATAATATTAATGTAAGTATGTGAGTGAACTTACAAGTTAATAGTGAAACGTCTCACCGTACAGGCGTCGCATCATACATTAGGACAATCCGCCCCTCCTATATTTTTTATTTTAATTTGTTGATCTTAATTAATAACTGATTCTTAATTTTAGCACTCAATAGGTCGTGCTGGTTTATTCCCATTTACTATATCTACAACAACTGACTTATTATTTTTCCTATTTTTACATTTGTTTTGTAAATTTTTACTATTGAAAACATTAAAAATAGATCAAATATTATAAAAGTATTTATAAAATGTTTGTTTTGTTTTATATATGTAATCTAGTTGCCATTGGGGCATAAGAGAATGATGGGTCATTCCTGAAATATGAAGAATTCAGGAATCGAACCCGAGTCCTAACTTTTCCAGCTTAGTGCTATACCAACTGAGCTAATTCTTCGACGTTAATCGTCTTCGAGAATAGATATATCTTACTCACTCCGAATACGTCTACATATACGAAATTGGTATAAGGTTTTCCGAAATATTACTTAGGTTTTTTGGCTTGAAAATTGTGATCTCAAAATTTAAAAACGTTGTATTTATATTTAAATATATTTGTTCTATTCTGTTGCGACGAAATTTTGGAAAATATATCTCATTATTACAATCAGTTTTCAACTTATATGTTTTAGCAATATCTATTAAATTTATACCCTTTGAAAAATCTTGAAAAACATTGTCCCCTTTGTATACATAACTTTTGGTATAGTTTGAAAAAGAAGACAGAAGAATTTATGAATCAATAATACGAAATGAAGAGCTTTTTCACGTTTTAACTTTTTCACGTTTTTTCCTTCTATAATTAAGCACTTGCTTTTTGTCATCAGTTTGAATATATCGTTTTGGCATATTCCAGTGTTCTCCATAATTTTGCACCCACTTGAACTTAATCGAAGCTTTGTTGATCAACCTCTATTAATAGTTTAGGAAATACAAATACCTTAAAAGCGCTTCATAATTCTCTGTTAGGCAATCGAAATCGGCATTGTCACCACTTGGATACGTTACTGAAATCCAGCGTTTTCTAGGTGAAGTCGACATTTAACCCTAATTCAATAGTTAACTCAATGCGAGTTAACTATAAACTCCAAATTTCGTCTTTGCTTATGGATTCGGGTTGGTTGATCACTTTTCTTTGTCAAGTAATTTGTCCTGTTTATCGATTCTTGAGCGTTGAATAACCTTTACCGCGACGTTTCTCTTTTCATCCTGTTTGTACCTTCCCTTGAGTACGACTGCAAATGTTGTAGTTAGTTATCCATAGAGAAAAAAATATATATATATTTGGGCGTGTTCGAAAAATCCGCCACTTCAGTCACCACTAAGATACAATGGTATTGCTGTATTGGTTTATGTATCTCTGAATTTACGTTGCTCGTAAGTGTAATGGATGTAATATGAATAATAATATTAATGTAAGTATGTGAGTGAACTTGCAAGTTAATAGTGAGACGTCTCACCATACAGACGTCTCACCAAACATGGTTACATGTGATAGGCAATCTGTTTAATTTAACATCTAGATGGACTCTTTAATGCTCATTCATATTATTGGTCGAAATTCTGAAACTTACTAGCGTAAACAAGTAAATGAAGTACAGGCTTTCCCTTATTATTACTGTTACCTATTATTTATAAAATAATTCCACATGGAGCTAATATTCTAATTTAAATAAAGTATACAGAAAACTGAATATAATACCATTACTGACAGTAAGGAACGATATCTATTTTGGAACCCCTTTAACGGCAATCCTTTCCAATGACTGGAAAGAATGTCACAAAACAATGAATTCCTAGCACTGGAATGACTAGACTTAGTCTGGTCGAGACAGTCCGAGTTATTCGAGAATATATAAATAAGGATCGCCCATACCAGTCACGATAAAATTATACATCTCGATGTATAATAAATGGTCATATTTCACTAGACATAAGAACCAGTCGCGAGATTATTACTATGAGCTTGTAATGCCCAAATTTATGAAACGACATAACCGATTCAGCAGATAGGGCCCGTTATAAATAAAATTGAAAAGAGGAAATATATTTATCAGTACAGATCGTTTTTTTTTATATAGAGAACTGGTTTTTCACACACCGGTAATGGGAAAGATTGGAAATACTTCCCATCATAGTTCATAATAAATGACTGGAAGTAATGTTGTAAAAACCTCAACTCAAAACAGGCCTAAGGCTGATTGTCAATTCAAGCAAGAATAACTCGGTTGAACCTAGTCGAGCTAATCAAAGTTACTATAGAAGCTCCAAGAAGGTTATTGATACATCCAAATCAGACTTTTCTCGGAACTGGCCAATGAACCCGCTTAGAACATCTAAAACATTACGTATACATTGTTTAAAGCAATGAATGATAACCCAAAACTAAAAAAATATTACTGTTGATGATCTAACGGAAATGGTATCTAGATACCTACCTATCTATATACCGCAGTTTGGAAAACGGATCTTGATCGAGGACTCCTGATATAATCTATGTCGTATGGAGGGTGTTCGTCCAAGGATAATAGCTGGACGTATTATCGTAGGGTTAACCGTATGTTCTGAAGAATAGGCTATTCAAGTAATGAACAGGGCTACTGCTGATGATGTCAAGGAAACTCAAATAGAAATGCAAGTAAAAATTATTCCGAAGTTGAACGAAGTCAGAGATTTTTTTCATTCATTGATTGTTATTACCTATTGTTTATAGAATTAGTATCAATTTTGTCGGTTTGAGATCGTGATAAGTGGCGCGTGTCTTTTCAACCATTTGTAAATGTGGGAATCCGCCCAATCGGGACATAATAACCAGTCCCTTTTTATTATCAGTGAGAATCAGTCGCGGGCCGATACAAGAACCGCCTGCCGATTCCATACGGCGAAATCACTTTAAGAGTGGGAAGAAGAGGAAATTACGGAGCCTAGCAGCCGATAAAAACGCATAGAAAAAAAGGTGTGCTGCATGCATGTCAGTAAATGAGCGACGGATGATGGCCAGGATTCTGTTATGTATCTAGTCGTAACTATAATGGAGGACAAACATTAAATATGTGCTAGTTTGATTTATATTTTATAACTGAGAATTTTATATTAACTCGCAATTGACGCTTAATTCTATGTAGAGTCAAAGCTACTTTCCCTTTGGAGTTCCTTAGCCTATTGTAAGCAAACTGCCTGACTAAACTCATAGATTATCTCACGGATTAGTTATATCCCTTGTAACAACTCCGGCTCAGCCCAGAACTCGGGTAAATACAAAGCTTTCATTTGTTACAACTTTAATAGCAATCAACAGAATGCAACAGAAATTAGTGGTGTGCAAGTTAGGGACCCTAATTTTCCAAAGAAAACAGTTCTAAAGGAACTTGATGCTCACTATTCTCCCGTTCGACGAGCTTTCAATTGAAATACGATATTTCTAAACTATTAATTATATTATGAAGATATTGTATACTCATTTCTGTACTTACCATAATGTAATGTACCGGTTGCTTACAATAGGCATTAGGCTGATATTACCGGCGTTACAGATTGACATAGTCGTCAAGAAACATATTTAACCTCAACTCAAATACAGTAATTACGTAATAACTGTCCGAAATTAGCACGTGAGACCAGAGTGGGTACTAATAAACGGGTATTATAAATAGCCTATTGAGGAAAATTGGCATCGCTATTCAGAAGTGAAGAGTAAGGGAGAAAGAAAAACAATTAGTTTGTATGGTACGGTTGAGACCATGAGAAAGAACTTGAGCACTAATTATTTATTAAAACTATAATTTGTGAATTTATGAATGTCTCTTAAACTGTTATGAGACAATTATTTCATCGAAGTTAACTAGTATGTACCGATTTTCTAGTCACAAGTCACTTTTGATCCGTAAGGTTTGGCACCATTTCTGCTGTCAAGAATATGTTTGAAATTAATTTGTGATAGTCTTAGTACAAACCAAATACCGTGGTGTCGTTAAAATTGGCAGTCGGACATTCTTTTCTCAAGCCGTGTCACCGGAAAATCCATGAACAGTATGTAATAAAATGGTAATGGTAAGCTTGGCCAAATCAACAAACTTAGCTCGACAAAATATATTTCAAGTTAATTATTTTATCTCCTGCTTTTTTGTGTATTTCTTCTCCACTTTCTATATTTTTGCCAGTATATTTAAATCATGTACTACTGTAATAACTAAATATTATAATATACATAATGGTATGCCCTGTTTCCCTTGTATTCGTTTTTATATTCGTATTGATGATAGTTTTCTTGGCACCCGTAATGTAATTGGCTGAATGACTTTCATTCTAACATGACCTTCCTGCATGACTAAGGCCTCATACACAAGTTTTTAAGATCACATCAAGCAGAAATATTTTTGCAGTACAATCAGTATAATGTTTTGCCGGTATTATTTCTTCTGAATTTGAAAACGTTTTCTGGAATTCTACATAACGGGTTAATGCTTTCTGAGAAGGGTGTTCATTTAAAATACATTTAAAAGACATTTGTCTAGTCTGTCTTTTCTCGTGATCAAATCATCTACAAAGCTGACGTCTGTATAACAGGTAATAAAACCGTACGTCTGAATATTTACGAAAACTCTTTAAACATCTAAAACTTTTAACCTGCTCGGGTCCAGCTTAAGTCAAAATACTGTAAATAAAGGCACTGCCCACTAGAAAACCAGTATTTGTAACCGCAGGTAGTGGAACGATCAAGGATATACTCCTTCTTTTCAACAAACTTAACGATTACGAGTGTAGCTATACCAATTCGTGCACTACTCTTACACGGCTGTCCAGAGTTGTTCTAGCCCCCTGCAGACTACACGCTATCCAGACTTAGCTAGTCTGATAGAGTTTTTTCTTGCGGTTCCGAATCTGGTTTCAGAATGTCCAAAGTAGTACTTATTTTACAGTACCCCCCCAAAAAACCGCTAAAAGGCCAAAAAGACCTTTTTTAAACGTTAATTTTAAATCTTGGGGACATGGCAGCTCAGCGAACTAAATCGTGGTAGATTAATTAGGCCCCTGGGCATCGACTAAAAGTATCAAAAACATACTGCAATTATTTGGTTTAAAGCTATGGACCTCGAAAGACACACTTGACTTTGACCCCCCCCTAACCTGGGGGTGTTTTGCATCGGTATTAACATACATTGGGACCTGGTCCGGGTTTTCGCGGCTGGATTTTTGCACTAATGAAAAATTACTGATTTTGTCACTTTTTGGCGTATAACTGTGTCACGTGTTAAGAACTCGGAGTCGGCCCTCTGAGAAGAATTGGAGCTTGAGTCATGGTGAGTCAAATAAGCTCACTTTCGAGCCAATCCGACATACTTCACAAAGTCACATTTTTTGACTTACGGTATTTTGGGTATATGAGAAAATCTAGCAAATACCCTTAAACTTTAATATGTTATAGGGTTGGCATCACGATCAAATTATTACATTACCAAAAGTGTGTACAATTAATTCTGTTTTTTAAAAAGTGAAATATTGTGAATATACCCAAAATACAGTGAGTCAAAAAATGTGACTTGGTGAAGTATGTCGGATTGGCTCAAAAGTGAGCTTATTCGACGCGCCATGACTCAAGCTCCAATTATTATCAGTGGATCGACTCCGAACTCTTAACACGCGACCCAGTTATAGGCCAAAAATGGCAAAAAAGACCAAAAATGGGCCAAATTTTCAAAAAGTGACAAAATCAGTAATTTTAAATTACTGCAAAAATCCAGCCGGTACAGGTCCCGACGGATGTTCAGTAAAACTTTGAGTCAAAACAGATGCAAAACATCTATTAGGTGGGGGGGGGGGCTAGGACAGCAGTGTCTTACTAATGCAACTCCTTTTTAGGAATTTCGATGCCACCGAGACCTCCCACAAGGTTATTTTTCGTATCCAAAGCGTGATTTTATATAGGGTTTTATAATGTTAGTGACTCGACCGTTTCCTCTATTGGTCCGGGCACAGTAGCGGTCAAATGTAGCGTTGTACTGCGCCATTAAACTTTAGCTGCGCCATTAAATTTTAGCTGAATATCGAATGCAATAAAAATTATGTTCCAAGCAAACTAAACTTGTGTCTTCTTATGGGGTGTTCTCAAAAAGGACAGTGATATGTGTAGAGAATTATGGTTGGATCTGAATCAACCTGAATTAGACCGCAAACGTATAAATCCATATAATACAATCTTGGCCATATTTTATTTAGCGTGCACTTGTGACTGTAACCACTTTATAGTGATATAATAGTTAACTTTCAAATCAATCCATTCCTACGTAATCGTTCATGAGCTCTCTTGTGGGATATCGCTTCATCAAATGTTCAGACAATTGACTGTCAAGGCTAAAAATGAACAATTTATAGATATTGTCAGGTGGAGAATCGGGATATATTCTGTGGGTCTCATGTATTCCAACATTTAGCATTCTTATTATTTTCGGACCGAAAACTGATAAAAGTACAACCGAAAGTTCTCGCGCACTGACATTCAAATAACATATTAACCCGTGTGCTGATTTCGGTAGCGATTAATTCAACTCATGACGTTTCTCTTGTCGACTAAGGGTGTGAGACTAGATTATATATGAACTTTGCTAAACTTTTCAAACAATCGAATTGCTTGCACCCTTCAGTTGCTTGCATATTCAGAGACCAAATTTTTACTCAATTAATTATTGCATCTATTTTTTGATGGATACTGCTTTGCAAGTTAATTTATTTTTTGTTATCAGTGCGGGATACTTTACGGTGTACTTTGATCCTTTTTTCTCAGAAAATTGGAGTAAACAATTTTGGTCAAAATTCTAGAAAGGTTATGCTATTCGCCAATTCACTGTCTTTATTCAATATTTTGAAACTTGAAAAATGTCACCAAATACATTTCCACGGAGCCACTTCCACCTCCAATGCCACTTACAAGGAGATCTCCAAATAGATATACTCATTTGAGCACTTAGGCACTTACTCAAGCACTTATACTTAACTGTTTTGGTATTCCACTCAATAATGCTGTGCGGCATGTAGTGACCCCAAAGTTTTATACATTTTTATCGGCAGACGCTATTCATTTAGATTTAATAAACTAAATCATTGTTTGCATGTGGTAACTTATTTCATAAACGTACAATGGTGTGGCAAAAATTGGCAGTCATATATTTTTTTTCGAGCCGTCTTACCGGATCCATGAATAGTTTTTAATCGAATGTTTTCCATTAAAAAAGTTGGACAGTTAGCTTTCAAATGGTAAACCTTTGATTAAAAAATATTGACGGATTTTCCGGTGAGGCGGCTAGAGAAAACAAATACGACTGCCAATTTGTGCAACAGTACTGTAGTTATAAAAAAAATGTAACATAATTGTCTACTAAAACCTATCCCGCGCCGAAATACCATGGGACTACCGACTATAAAAAATAATTTCCATTTTTAGTAGCACTTCCTATTTTTGAGTTCACTTCCGGTGATACGTCTGGACTACAAATTATCACAAAACATTCTGCGTGCAATTTGGAGGGATATCGTTCAATTGGACGCGCACGAGTTAAATGTGTCTTCATTTTTTTCGAAAACGTTTTATGCTACATTATCTATGGTGGAAGGATACATTCTATCCAGTTTCGACGATTTTGCCGAAATTAGAAAAAAATAAATGTTGACATATCGCCATATTTGATATTTTATACAGATGCATGACAGATTAGAGTCGAGATTAGTGATATTGTTTCGACAAAATTTATTAAAATAACAATTAGAATAGGTTTTCTAAATATCTTTCTTAACCCACATACGACTGGCATTAGGATTATTATTTTATGGACGGCCTGTATGGTATTATCGCGGCAATACTCCTTATTCGCTAAATTGTTGCAAAAACTTCTCAATCAACCATTTAAGCCTAACCAGCAGCTAAACCAGCAGAATCTAAGGTATGTTAAAATATATGATTTCTCTTTCTATAATATAATCCAGCCGACAAAAGTGTGTGCACGTTTGATATTCGTTTGTGTGCGGAATGTTCTAAGTGCTTTATAAATTAAGTTTTTCATAGCAATATTCAATATTGATAGAAATGGCATGAGTTAAAATCATTTTTAAATATAGTACGATTGTCGAGGTCGTTGATAAATATAGACTTTCAATTGGCCCACCTGTTATTGCCACTTTCTAAATTAACACCGGAGTTGCCTGGGAGATATAATTCAAAATAACTGTAATAAATTGTGGTTTTATGAATATTTGCAATATAGTTCACTAACTATAAAACTGTTAGATGTTTAACTTCTCGAGCTCACTATCCATGACTATACTACTTTGGATTACATTTTCAGACGTATATACGTTTTCGGTAATACTTCCGGTCTAAACATTAGTATTTCTGGTATATTCAAGATACACATTAACCTCCATGTATAGTTTTTAAACCGGAAATTGATTTTCTTAGTTAAAAAAAAACTGTACCTTCGAATTTTTGTTCTGTACCGTATTCAAGAAAAAACTAATAATTTATATATACGTATATATATTTAGTTTGCCGATTAGTCTTCAAGGAGCGTCGCATTTGTCTACTTGCATAGCATGCGGTAATACTCTGTAATTATATAACTAACCTAGTTATATCTGTATGCTGAAATTTTTGTCTAGAATTAGATTATGCGTCTGGTGATCATATGAAAACAAAAGCAATTTATCTCTCTTAGAACACATTTTACGAAGTCTTCAGATCTAAACGTTACAGAAAAAAAGAAAAAATAACATTGTCCACGAATGCGCCGCTTCTAGAACAGCAATATTATTATTATATAGAACAAAAATTCCAGGGTACAGTTTTTTTTTATTCAGAAACTCCAACTACGACTGAGAAAACGGCATTTAAATTGTCATTCACTTTGACGATGCTCAGTTTTTAGACGCTACTGTACTAAATACAAATGAGATATTTTGAAACGAGAAATACCGTTAGATTGGCAATAAGTTGATGCTTAACCCGTAAACTGCACGAACCCATACACTGCAGTCTCCGCCGCTCGGCATACTCTCGTGAAACTCATTATTTCAGTTCTGGATTTCCATTTTCGTGTTGTTGATTACGGGTATAATGGCTAGTTTGAATAGACAATTTACTATATCCCAAATTCCTATGCTTTTCTCTACTTGTCGATGAAAATGACAATTATTTTTGTTTTGAAAAAACGTAAATTTTAACTCCAGGGGTATGGCAGCTGGCTGTGTCTGTAACAAGTTAGCCGCCAGAAGTACCGCCAGAAGTACGGGACCGCGAATAAGTGCGGAAAGTTTTTTTTATTGGTAGTTGTTCCTTTCCCTTTCACTTAAAAAGTAGTGAATATTTTTCAATAAAATGTGTGTCATTAGTTAGCTGAATCTGCAGGCTTTCCACTGATATATTTAGTTTGGTGATCAGACTTATAGAAATCTCTCAATAACGAAAAATCCCACAATAACGTCATTATTTGACTACAGACGTCATGAATTGATTACATACGGGCTTTTTAATCGGACACAAACTAGGGATAGCTTTGCTATCCGGACACACACAAAATTCTTAAACCGGGTCATATAACGGTTCAAATCAACAAGTCAGAGGAAAAAACTTTCCGCAGTGTTAACAACACCCCAGAAGTACTACCCCAAAACTGAATATTGTTTTTTGGCGGTTGAGAGTCACATGGTATTTTTCCGTGAGGTAAGTTTTAATAGAAAAGTGTCACCAAAGAATGTAGGACCGACAGTAGCTAAAAGTCTGTAATTTAATCCAAAATAGTTAAAATTCACTAGCCTTAATATGCAAGCAAGCTGAAGGATTCAAGCAGCTTGTTTGTGAAGGAACTATACTGTAAATTGTTTATTTCAGATGCCTATTTACCCGTGGATAAAATGGCTTGAAAACCAAATTTATAATTCCCACCGTGTAGGGTTTCATCAGTTAGGGTCTCATCTCATTGGCCAACCAATAGCAATCTAAACTCGAGAACTCACGAAACCCAATTTGTATTTCTCGTGTAAAATGTTCTGCCTGAAGTATTAGAATCATAAAGAATAAAAACGAACTAAAACCAAAAATAAAATAAAAACTTAATGTTGACACGAACTTGTTGATTTCCGACTTGTTCCGACTTGCTGATTTGAACCGTTATATAACCAGGTTTAAGAATTTAAAATCAATTATAATCGGACACAGACAAAACTCTATGGTCGCAAAGCTATCCCTAGTTTTTGTGCCGATTAAACAACCCGTATGTAGCCAATTAATGACGCCTGTAGTCAAATAATGACGTTATT
>SCLF01741771.1:0-13238 GCA_004367975.1 Mesochordaeus erythrocephalus | reverse complement strand
CGAAATGGAAGCAACGAAGTTTTTGTGATTGACAGGAAATAACCTGTGGATTTATTATAATGTTCGCGAATACAACAAAAGAAAAGTGCCTACCGGGCTAGATGACTTGGCTGATGTTCTACTTTCTATAATTCTCTTTTTCTCTATTTCTTTTAAACCTTTTCTTTCACGATCTATCTAGTTTTCTTATTTGGATTTTTAAACCTTTTAAATGGGGTAACAGCGTTTAGTCTACTTTCTTTTAAAATGGTTGTTATGAATTTTGTACTTTAGTTACATACAATTCTACGTCCCCTCAAATTTTTTTAATTTTGAAATAATTTTTTTTATTTAAAAAATTGTTTTTAATTATTCTGAAGCCAAATGAGTTAACATTCCGGTAACTACTTTCATAACTATGAATATATGTTGTTTGTACAGCAGAATTAAAGAAATAAATTCAGCATTAAACAATTGTATATAATACAGTGAAATAAATGTTGCACTTTATTAATGTTACTGATAACATTGATGTGTGAAATAAATATGTATATGAACATGATGAATATGTGTGAACATGAAGACTTATAAATGCGAGAATGAATTTCAAAGTTTTATAATTATATTCCCTATTAAAGATCTTTTATTGATTCATTAAATAGATGAAGTAAATCTTTAAATCTATTTTTAAATTTCTCATCGTTTCTCGTGATCATACTATCCGAAAATGACCGTTTCCGCTTCAAAGATACCTTTGAAATCCCAGAAACTTCCGGTGTTAGAGACCCACTAAATTCCTCATTAGGTAATATCGCTAATTTTGATGCCTCAGAGTCGCTCCATGAATCAGACGTGAATGATTGTTCAATTTTTTTATCCTCTGGAAATTTAAATGGAAGTTTTATTTCCAATAAATGAGCTGACAAATTATTAGAAAATGATGGTAAAACTACTATTCGCGATGCTACGTGACAAAAGTAAAATATTGGTAATATTTTCATTCTATTTTTTTGATTTTTTATCAAATTAAATAAATTTTGCACCAAAATTTTATTTTCTGGAAGAAAATATAAGTCCATACCGGTAGCATCTTCTGCGATTATCATTATATTTTACAGAGCTAACGATATTTCCTCTGATTCCATCTTATTGTCTGCTACTGATGATGTATTCAATTTTTCTTTTAGACTTTTCATATCAGTAACTCCTTTCACCATTTTGTTAAACGTCGTTTTCACTTGCATGAAAAAATTTGGCATTTTTCCAGTGAAAACGAGTGAAAACGAGTGAAAACGAGTGAAAACCCGAAATTACCCTATGGTTCGAACTGCAGCTGTTCAGGAGTTAAACATTTTCCAGTATCGGAAACTTGGTTACCTTGTTAAATTTTCGGTTACTTTACTACCTCGTATCTGAGTAAAAATAAATTTTAATTTTTAAATTGGTTACCATGGTAACCATTTTTGAGGTTTTGTATGTATATATTTCGAGACGTCGTTTTACCTCGAAACAAAAAAGTTTTTTCTAAATTTTTTATATACTGTAATTTTTCTGTACTGTATCGATACTTCTAGAGAAATTGTCTTATATTAACACTCGCGAAATTTCAGACTTATTGTAATCCGAAGCCCAAACCGAGAAAATGTCAAATATTAATGAAATATCAAATATCAATGAAATTACTGACGTGGTCGATCTCCCTGTAGAGCCGAATTATGACGAGATGAGTTCCGGAGACTTCTCTGATATGAGCATCTATTCCGCTACTCGCGCTGATTACGAAACTTGGCATTATTTTAGCGATGAAAGACCGATGATTCAATTAATTCATCAAACCAAAACTTTCCCTACGTCGAAAGTATTGTCGAAGATAACATGATCAGCACCGACAACAATCGCGAATTCGTTGATTTGGATCTGATGAATAAAAACTATTCAATTAATGAAGAGGAGATTTTTGAAACTACAAATCTTGAAGAACATTCTGGACCTGTGGAGCTGATTTTCCACCGTAATCAAATCTATGAAGATTTTAGTTTACCAAAACATTGGATCCCCATCAACGCGAATGATGATCGAGTTGTCAGCATTACCGAATTCATGGACATTGTTCGTAGAACTATTGGCCAAATTCCCCAACCGTTAAATTTACCACTTCCGGATTTAATGATCGCGAATGATGTTCTTACTGATTCACTAACTTTGTCCAATGTTGATTTACTGCGGGTTCAAGTTCAGTAAAGCCTGGAATATTGAAAAAAAAACGGTGAAAAATACGGCTGAAAAAGAAAATAATCGTCCCGGTGTACGACTTCAATCTGGACCTGACCGCACCTTCAACCATGATTCCGGTTTACTGGTACCGAGCAGGAAACCCAAAATTCGTTTTCAAGAAGATCAAATTGTACCTCGAGTGACCGATGTACCTCGAGTGTCCGAGAGTTCTCCTGACGATATAGAGGCAAATTTTTACTTAATTCCATTAACAATTATCGATATAATTTGAAATATAACGTAAATTTTTCCTCATTAATATATAACGTCGCGATTAGATTATTATCCTCGTAATAATTGAAAAATATTTAAACTATTTAAAATACTTAAAAATATCCGAAATTTCTAAACCTTTCAAAACATGGAATAATATTTGGAAATTTCTTAACAGATTTTGAATCGTCGTAGACAAGAAGCTGTTCGCTACAGACAAGCGGTAAATGCAACCGACGAAGTCATTACCGACGAAGTCATTACTTATGGGTTATTATTATGAACAATTATTTTTTAAATATTTGTAATATTTTTAGCGAAATTGGAATCCAACTTTTGCGCGAGAACATTTTCTCTCAGAGCACTGGATGGTTCCGTTCTAGTGATCTGGAGGTTGTGGAAGATCCGATGATCTTAAGCTTTACCGGTAAAATTTTAAATATTTATATTTGTGCAAAATTTTAGAAATTGATTTTAACGGCTTAACTTTATAAATTCTCCATTTTTTATATTTAGCATTTATAAATGCTGAATTTCATTTGCAATCCATTAAGTTCAATTTTTTTTAAATTATATATTTCATTTACTAAAATTTGCACAACTTTTTAAATTTTTGAATATAATTTTTACATATTCTTTTTTCTAATTTTAATAAATTCTTTTTAGATAGAGATCACCGTCTCTTATTTCGCTTTTGGGACCGTGCTTATCATCACGGATTCGGTGCCGCTGGTGGTGGTTACGATCACTGTATTGAGACCATTACAGATGGTAGAAATGGGCAAAAATTGGTCTAGGAAACAATCTAGGAAATTGTTCTATATTACTATGTTCCAATCGCGAATTAATATAGGAATTCTAAATGAATATCTACCTTTCCACCATATTACTTTATAATTATTTCTAGATTTTTTTTAATTTTTTACTTTCATCCATTTTCATATTAAGATTATAATTTCATTCATGTTTTATATTTGTAAATAATATAAATAAATAATAAATAATATTATACAATATATGTGGAAAATAAATTATCATTTAAGATTCCACATAATTTTCTTTTATGCTGGTCGAATTTGCGAGCCCGCATGTTTGCGGCTGATGTTGCAGATGAATGTTCGATCATCATCTATGCCATTAGCCGTAGTCAAACTAGCATCACTAACTGTGATATACATCTAGTTTGTGTTCGCGGCTTATCTGGTGATTGTCATGAATGCCTTCCCGGCTATCTTGACCTTCACAATATAAGATTTGGTGCTATCTCCGCCCTTATATGCCAAGATTTGCTCGCGAGTGGACCATTGATTGCTGCTGAATCAACTTTGCGCTATGGGTGTATCAAGCCAGACGATTTTGTCCCTGATTTATACACTGAAGGTTTCTAAATTGAATTAATTAATTCGTCAAGTTAATTTTAACCAATTATTTTCTCGATAATTGTTTAAATTTTAACTTAATTTAAAATTATTTGAATTATAATATATAAAATTTAGGGACCGATTTGTCCCAATTCCGCTCCTCTATGTTTACTCCAGGACTATTGCGATTAAACCTGGGTAAACATTATAAATATGGACGAATCAGAAAATTTTTAGAGGTACTATTTTAAATTTTGAAATTATTTATAACTTATTTTATTAATTATAGCATATGATAGCCTATACTGCTGAGGGGAATTGGAGGAACTATATAGGGTCGTTGCCTTTAGCTGCCGATTGGCAAGATGATGAACGATATGACGTAGCGAATACCCAAATTGTTGACGAGATGATCCTCAATTTTGGAATGCTCACTAGTCGCGAATATTTGAGCATAATAGGTAATATTATTTAATAAACATTTTAAACTTTGAATTAAATTTATGAATGTCAACTTTCATTCATATTTTATTACTGATATTTTTAGATTTTGTATTTATGGTAAGTTTCTTATTTCGTTTGTAATTTTTTTAGATTTAAATTATTTTAAATTATAATCTTAGCATTAAACCTAACAATTGGTGCTTATAACAATTCCAAACATTTGGTATATATACCGAAAATAATATTTTTCCGTACAGCTATCAAAACTATGAATCGCTAATTAACATTTGGTGTTTTTATATTTTGAACTAAATATTGATTCCTTTAATATTTTCATTTACATCATTTGACTACTATGTTTTAGTCGTTTTCGTAAATGTACGAAATAATCTGTCCAACTTTCGTGGAACAATTGAGACTCAAGTTCGGCGACAACGCGATTGATATCTCCTGGGGGAATATGTCGGTAATTTTCATCTAAACCAGTGGTTGGCTTTTGGAAGAAACGAGCTTGGTCGTACATCTCACGATGATAACGAACTAGAAGAGATGCTTGATGCTCGAATTAGTTACGAAGCATTGCTTTTGCGGTCGCGACGAAGATAATCTTAAATTTTGAAACACGCGAAGTTGTCTCCTGTTTATGTTTGATTTTTCTTGTTTTTGTTTATTAAAATGTGTTTTGTATTATTTTCTTTTTATATGTTAATATATATTAATCTATTATTTTGTATTTTAGATTGAATATTTATTTTGTATAAAATTAACCCGTGGGGTGAGTTCTTAGGATCTATACGCGAAAAAGTTGTCAATTGGCTTTGGACATGAAAAAACACGTTTATAAGCTGTATTACGTGTGTGGATAGCGGTTGAGGGGCAATATATAGTCGTGGCCAAAATGTAGATGCGAGGGAAGTTTTTAAAATTGAATTTTAAAAACGTAGCCGGCTGGGCTGTGCAGCCAGTGTGACTTGACACACTTTACCAAAAAAGTACCTGAGACGAAAATATAACCCCATAACAAATGCAGGCATAATTCAATTCATATGAGAATTTCGGAAAGTGACGACGATTGCCCTGTAGTAATATTTTGTAAAATTGATTTGTCCGTTTATCTGATATATTGTAGCGAATTGAACTGGTTTAAGTTTAGCTTAGTTTAGCTAATGCGAAATTTTATTTTCATAAATATAAATTATTTATATTATTATTTTATATTTATGAATTTAATTATTAAACTATCCGTTTTTATACTGCATGCATTATTGTGTTTTATTGTACCGTTGTATTATATATTTTGAATTATTTTACTTTTCTAAATTCGATTTAGTCTGTTACTTGGTATCGCTAATGGATTATTAGGTTTTGTTATTGTTTATTGTATCTGCAGGTTTTTGCATGTATATAATAACACCCATTAGTTTTCCTTGAAAAATAATCACGATTTTTAAAATAGGCTAGTTATTAGCTAGGTATTTCCTCGCGAAATTTATTTTTACCTTTGTATTATAATTGAAAATAATAGGATTTTTATTATTAGATTTTTTTATTTAAGCTTCTTTTCCTTTAAAATTGATTAGCGATGTTCCTTTTAGGAGTTAAAATTTTTCCGAGCGGTGTTTTTATATAAAAGTTGGCAATTTTAAAGATTTGAAGTAATATTGACTGTGATTTGTGTTGTAGAATAGGCGTTTTAGTTGAGTAAGCGATACCCCGTAACTCGTAGATTAGACTATGGTATTTAAGTATTTAAGTATAAAAAAAATATATAAAGTATTTAAGTTTACGACTTAATACTTTCGGGTTTCTAAATTTAGATTTTACTAAATAAATAAAGGACCATTATGTATCATATTAAATTTGTGCATATATTATTTGAGAAGTTGTTTTACGAATAAAAATGACGACGAATAAATTTTGAAGTATTTGCGAATAATATTTATAATTATGTTATTCCTATTATATTTACTTTCGTTTTACGTTTAACTGTACAGATATTATTTGTTTTATGGATAATAAATGGTTTTCCTTTTACTTTTTTCTTAAAAAAGTATATTCTTGCAATAGCATGTAACGGTTATTATTTTGTCCTAAAGTGGACTTTCATTTAGCGTTTAAGACATTACACTACTTATTATAAAAATGTTTATTTGATAATTCTATTTATATAATATAATTTACTGCGAATTATAATATTTTAGTTTTAATACAATTACATAATATTCTTATTAAATTATTTGATAATTGTTTATGGAAATGAAACTTAAAGAATATTTATATGGAGTTGAACTTATTATATGGATTAAAGTTAATGAAGCTCTTACCTGACCTTCTTTCGAAATTTTACGTCATTAAATTACGTTAATAGGTCTTAGGTTGTCCCTATAATAAGGTGGGGTGTCGCATTGCTTATGTTGATTTCGGGAGTATCCATGGAGCTTTAAACGTGCTAATTAACCCCATCACGATTAGCGGGGTCCCGATTGCTAACTCTTAACTTATTTTGATATAGTATGTTCACTTAAACTTATAATTGTTTTTGTGAGTTTTTTTATTTCCATTCTTTTATTAATAAATTAATATTAGTAATATGTAATATGAGGTCTAAATATTTTATAATTATTTTGGTTTTAAATAAGCTTTATTTTGGTTACTTATAAATAATAATTATATTATATTAAATATAATTTACCTAATTTTCCGTTGGTTGTATTGTAATGTTTTTCCGCCAAAATGTTCAGAGTTACTAATTTAATCAATTAAATTACTTGTTAAACTGATTATATAAATTTAATTAATAAATTCTGAATTAATATTGTTAAAAAGTACTCATTAATGAAATGCGTTAAATGCTTGATACCTGATTGAATATTAATATTTTAATGAATAATTGATATTATTTTGTAATGTATTTCGGTACATAAATAAATTATTTTTTAATTTTTCGTGTTCGATTTTTCGTTTCTTTATATCTTCCCGATTCGTATGTGTTTGCAGATCTTTTCGGTTGAATTCGATGAGATTCTTCTTCAATTTCCTTGGCATCAATAATCTCGAATTCTTCTGCGCAATATGCTGGAAGATTATCTAGCGATAAATTTTCTTCTTTTTCTACTTTCAATGGTTCCAAATTGTCTGTTAAAATTTGATCTGGCCATTCATAATTTATGGGTGTCAACATAACGTTAAATAGAACATTTTGAAGAAATCTTTTCGCGAAATTAGGATTCGGTTGGTTTACAAAATTTTCCTCTGTTACAGAATTAACATTAAAAATTTGACTACCTTTCGGCACTACTTCGCTTATGCGAGAGAAACATATCCATTTCGGTTGAGTGCTTCCGATATCCGAATCTATTCTCGCTAAAATCCGCTTTTCTAAAAAGTTTATTTTTATGACAAGCCACATTGCCATTAAGTCGTTTTTATGAAAGGATGTATTTAACTTTATACAATCTCCAGAGTTTATTTTTCTATCATTTTCATTTATTATTATTGAATCGTATGGAATTAAAAGTTAACGTTCGCGACTTATTTATGTTCTTATTTCTATTTTCTAGACTTTTCCTTTTCTTTTGACGTAATAGAATTAGGTTTTGAATAAAATCCTTAGTTTCAAGCTGTATTAATCGATTATCCTTCCATTGTCGGCCATCGGCCAGTAAATAATTCTGCAGGTGTATACCCATCATCCCCTATGGTTGTATTACTTTTATTAACTGCCAATTGCAAGCATAATGTTTGATCTAAGGGAGTATTAGCGAGAAAGTACGATAAATACTTGGAAAAGTGCATCAAACGAGCGTCTAACTCTGCTATGTTATTTTTTGAGAAAGTAGTTGATATATGTGAAATAACTTCTATATTGAAATAGGATAGAGCTAATTTAACTGCTGTTGATTTGTGCCATGATGCATTGTCGCATCTTAGTTCTATGCTGACTGCATTAACTCCATGTGGGCACAAAGCTGTTTTTACCATAGCTATGAGTGCGACGAACTTCTCCCCTGTCATTGGATTTTCATATGGAATAACCATCATGTCATATGGAATAACCATCATGAATCTAGACAGTGTTTCTGTAGCTAACAAAAACTTGAACGTTTTGTTTTTGTGTGTTCGTGTGACTTTGTCAACTAAAATCTGTGTAAAAAATTCTTTTGGAATTGGAATTTGTTTGATTTTAGTCTTCGCGAAAGTCTTTTCACATTTTTGAATGACGCATTTGATGCATTTGCTTGCGAAATTTTGTACTAGTATTTTGATGTTTTCTATTTCAAAATACCTATTTACTTGTTTTATTATTTGTGTTACCGTATGGTGTCCTATTGTGCTATGTACAGCTGTAATTGCTATTAATGCTGCCGTTTTTGGTAATGGAATAAGTGTTTGTTGTATACCCAAAACGTCTTTTGTAATGTATAACACTCCTTTGTCTAATCTTGGTTCTTTCCTTTCCCATATTGTAGACTGACGTCTCATAGATCTTGGAAAATTTATCCGATGACTTTCTAAACCCTGTATAATGGGTCGTAATATAGGGTCTTTATACTGTAATTCCCTTAGAAAATCTTTTTGTGATAATAATGATTCTAGATTTAAATTCGCATCTTTTATTTTCACAATATTCATGTTTGTGTCTGTGAACATTGAATATATTTTATCATCGGATATGGAACTAGGATGCCCTTCTTCCAGGGTTTGTTTTTCTTTCATTATGTTAGCTGATTTGCTACATATTAAACTTATTTTTTTATTGAAACTAGTTCCATGATCTTCGTTTAGAGATATTTTCCCTGATAAACAAACTTGGCATCTATGTGGATCTGAACATGTGTTTTCGTTCTTTATAATTCCTAATCTACTTAAATAATCCACAAACTGTAACCTTGTAGCTATGTTTGAAGAATGGATTATGTTAGGATTTAATTCCCGCATGTTCCAAAATTCCGTGTTTATTGTAACGTCATTACTTGGACAAATGTTATCGCGAAATTTTTTCCACAATAGTACTAGACCTCTGCTATCTGTTATAACAGTGATGGGTTTCAGTGATTGTTCTAGAGAAGGCTTGAACGACATTATCATACTCTTTAGCCCTATCAATTCAATATGACATGATGATAGAGGAAATTTTCTCTCCAAATCTTTTCGCGACCTGGAAAAGAATGATACTATTCTAGGTCTGCCTTGATATATTTGGTATATAAAACCTCCTGTTGCTGTGTATGATGTGTCTACCACTAGTGCTGTATCTAAATTATCCTCAAAAGGATGTGTGGATATCAATTTCTCTAAAGCTTTCTTCGATTTATTAAACGCTAATGTTAGACTTTCTGATCTTTCTATTCGATCTTTTGTGTCTCCTTTCGTAAATTGTCTTAGATCTCTTAGGCTGTCCGAGCTTTTATATAAAAACGCTAATTGACCTATGTAAGACCTCATCTTTCCTACTGTGGTTAATGTAGACAATTCATATCTTGTATACGGAGTTTATAATGAGGATTAGGAGATATTTTCCCTTCATTAATTTAATATCCGAGGAAGTTATATGTTCTGAATAGACAGAAACATTTGCTACCTTTTAATCGCAACCCGTAAGTTTTGCATGTGTTTAGAAATGCTTCCAGAATTTCTATGTAGTGATCTTCACTTATGGTACTCTGCATAATTATATCATCTAGATATCGTTTCATTAGATGATTATATTTCCAGAAGATCTTCATAAGCACTTGTATTACATCTTGTGCTGCTGGAGCCCACCCTTGTGGTACTCGCGTGAAACAATAGGTACCTAAGTCTGGTACCGCGATGAAAAAGTAAGGCCATAAACTTTTGTGGAGCCTTATGCAATAGTAACACTCTGCTAGATCGGCTTTAAAAGTTAAACCTTTTACCGATCCTTTAGCTGCGAAGTTTAATGCTTCCTCTAGATTGTCCGTAGGCAATCCTTTATACGTAGTGTAATCATTTACGGGTTTTGAATTCACTACGATTCTTAAAGCGCTTAGAACGTCTAATGTTTTGCCTTCGTCATCCTTTTTCTTTATAGGCATGACTTGTAAGATGTTTTTTGGTTCAATATGATTATCTTGAACGTTTACTAGGACTCCATTCGCTATTTCTGATAAGGCTTTTTTTTAAATGGCTTGTTTGTTTGTTTGATTCATTTGTTGTTGACCCATTCGAGTTTTTGATGTAAGTCCTGTTATGTTTCCTTTAATGGCGAAATCTGGTCCTGTATCACCTGTGGCTTTAGTAAATACTTCCTTGTATTTTATCATTAGTTCTTTTATCGCTTTCGCTGCTTTAGGGTATATTCTAGCTCCTATCGGATCTATGGAAACGTCTTCATGTGTAAATGTTTCCCTATCTTTTTGTCTTATCCGTTCTATGTGTGATAAAAGTGTCATTTTATGATCTGGATTTCTAAAGATTTGTGTTTCTGTTTTCACCTCGGTATTTATGCATTGTTCACAACCCGTACATTCTGTCGCGTATTGATCTATTTTATAACAAGCTTCTCGCATTATTGCTTTATGAGAGGTTATTGAATGTATGTTTCTCTATAGAATATATTTGCGTTAGGTGAACTAGTCATAAATAACTTCTGATTTGTATATGGTCCAATTCCGAAACTTATATATGGTTTTTCGTTGAAGTGAATTTTCATCTTTAATCTAATCATGTCTGATCTTCCAATTAATATCTCTCTAGATGGTGATCTTTTTCTTGACACTATTACATTTTTAAACAAATATTTTCCAAATCTTTTGAAACTAATAACTATGTCTATGTATTTATCCCATAATTCTATTTCGTGACCAGAGGCTCCTCTGAATACTTTATTTCTATTTCCTGCTATCCTATATTTAGCTTTTCGTAACATGTTTTCGTGAATTAAACTCCTTTCGGCCCCACTGTCGAACATTAAAAATGTTTCGATGTTCTGAAAAGCTTCGCGAGTTTCTAAAAAACATGCATATACAGGTGAAAAATGTTCTTTTTCTGTGCGTATGTTATTTATATTTGTTTCTACTCCTAGTCAACTAGATAAACCTATGGTGGTTTTATCCCAAAATTCTCTTTGTAAGTAATCTTGTTGATCTGTTTGATAACTATGCACTTGATTTGTATTCATTCGCTGTCTGTATGGGCCCGGTCTTCTGTAGTTACTGCTATACGATCGCCTTTGTGGATTACCTCTATAGCTACCTCTTGTATTTGAACTATATCCACTTTGTGATATTTGTTTAGTGCATGGCCCTGTATGATAATGGTCTTCGCGAATCATGTTTGAACAAGGTTGACATTTCCATCTGCTAGCTTGGCGAAATGGTGTTGTCCTTCTATTAGTCATTGGTTGGATTCGTTTATTAGCATTACTCATGTTTTTTCTTTCCACTCTATTAACTATAGCCTCGTCTTCAATATTTTCTTCTAACTCTTGCTCTTCATTGCAACTAGGTTCTCTTAAATTCTCTGTTATCTCGTTAACATCGCGGTTATAAGTGTGTTAACTATTGGAGAGTAAGCTTCTTCTGTTTTTAGGTAATTATGATGACCTTCGAAATCTGGCGCGTTGTACGATCTATCTGTAATAATATTATCTTGTATTATTACCCGAAACTTATCTATTTTCATTTGTATGCAAAGGTCCTCGTCAACCACCTTCCATAAAGCGTTGCATAAATCTAGAGGTGATTCCTCTTGTGGTTGCAACTGGGAGTTTAACTTCGTACGCTTTATTAATATATACCAGCTTTCGATTTCCCCTCTTTCAAAACTTGTTGAGAAATACTCTGGTAAATATGGTTTAACCGCTTGGTTAAAACTACTCAGCGTTTCGCGAATCTTTTTATTCGTGTCTCCTTCGAAGTATTCTTTTGATGTTCCGTATAATCCTCCCGATATTTTCTTTATGAATCTATTTATTTTATTTTCCGTGCCATCAGTGTCTATTATAGTTTCTTCTGTAAGGTAATCTATCCATGTAATTCTTTTATTCTTTATTAGCCACTTGCACTGTTCCAAATTTGTTGGAATTCCCATTGGAAAATGACCTTTGATTTTTGTTTCATGGCCTTCCCATAACCATTTATGTCTGTAAATAATTTGTCTCTGTGATTCGCTAAACGTCGTTACAATTCCTTCCTTCCAATTCTTTAAAGTACCCTCGCTTACTTTTCCCACTAATTTGAAATTGTGGGCAAGTATCTGACATTTCTGCAAAATTGCTGCCTGCGTATTTTCCATGTTATTTGCGAATGTTTGTGCTTATGGTTATGGTTCACTTTACCCCGGTTTTTCTTGTCGATAAAGATTTTTGTGGTTCTTTGGCAACAAGAGTGTTAATCTTACCTGATTATCTTGTTGTTCCGCAATTCAGTCACCACGTCGAATGTTACTGTCGCGTCTCGGTTTTCTAGCGTAGTACTCACTCTTCTACACCTCCTTCTTCACTTTGCTGAAAGTTCTGCGAACGGAAGCAACGATGTTTTGTGATATAACAGGAAATTAACCTGTAGATTTATTTAAAGTTCGCGAATACAATAAAATAAAAGTGCCTACCGGGTTAGATGAATCCTTATTTGGATTTTCTCAGACTTTTTAAATGGGGTGACGGCATTTGGTCTACTTTCTTAAAATGACTGTTATGAATTTTAAACTTTAGTAACTTATAATTCTACGTAAGCACTGGGGTCGGAATGAAGTGTCGAAGAATGACGTGTCGAAGAATGACGTGTCGAAGAATGACGTGTCGAATAAGCGCACTTTCGAGTCAATCAAGCATACTTCCCGAATTTGGGGTCGAACAATTGAGAAGAAATATAGCTGACATTAATGCACGTCGAATGAGACCAATTCCGTGGAAATCAGACACCTTAAAAATGTGAAATTTTATGGCAATTTAATATAGATGAACAAATCTAGCCATATATTTGACCGAGAAAATATTTTGAGATT
>SCLF01741660.1:0-13243 GCA_004367975.1 Mesochordaeus erythrocephalus | reverse complement strand
CTACGATTGTGCGTATAAATGCTTCCAATTCTGAGCTCATTACTTTCTACGAAAAGCAATTGACCTTATTGGTGTAGGAGAATTAATGCTCAATTCGAAGTGGGTCTCTCCCGCCTTTATCACGTGATTACTCTTACATCATTAATTTCTCTTACTCTTACATCATTAATTTACCTTCAAATTTTGCATGATTAATGGTATTTCTCTTTTGGAGATATCTACTTTGGTTACGGCATACATTTTAAACAAAGTAATGGATGTCAAATTTTGTGCTAAGTATGTCTTTTAATAAGTGATAGGTCTTCTTATAACGATAAGTAGTAATGATGTTTATCATGCAAAGCACTGGGACATAACAATGGTTACCATTATTTTTGTCTTCTTCCGGGAGTCTCAGTATACGCCCGTTTACGCCCACTGCCGCCTCTACCCAATCGCAAAAAAAGTCAACAGAGTGGCCATTTGGGATAGCTCTCAGGCACCTTTTTGGATACTTATGATCGGGGACCGGGTTTTTAGCGTCTTTAAAGCCTTAGACGTGGTTGAATGTTTGATTGACTCAATTTTTAGACCGGAAGTACGGCCGGAAGTGACAGTTGAAAACCGAAGTTGGTTATTTATATCCCGAATTACACCAAATTGTTAATAGTAAGACTCGTAGACTTAGGAAAATATAACTAAGACACTGTTGGGTCTTAGGAGAAAGTTCTTAGAGTGCAAATGGACCAGGGTTAAGATAATCATCATTAAAGTTACAAATGTGTATTATTTGATATTTCAGAATGTCAGACTTCAGAATGTACTCTAGAGTTCAAACTAATTTCCTAATAGTATATTTAGATCCTGACAAAAAAGGCAACATAATGGTGATAAACTGGCAGCAGTGCATCATAGAGCGTCGAAAAAGACCTTCAAGCGGATATTGCATTTCGCTTGCAACAAAACAAAATTTAAGCATACTACTGGTTTGGAATTTTTGCTTGGAGAAAATTTGATGAAAAATTAGTAGACCTGGAAATATGGGACGGAATGACTGATAGACAAAAAATGAAGACGTGGCGAGAGACATTAGGAAGGAATAATCCGACTGTTTCCACAGAAGAAATAATAGGTATTTCGGAAAATGCTCGATGAAGCACATACAAAAGGCAAATATAACTTTTGATGTGTGGCTCGGATAAATACACAGTAACGGAATCTTTGGAAACAGTCGCATGATTGAGGTCAATCAGTTTGAGCTGATACTTTTGACCGAACCAGATGTTATGCCGTGATTATTGCCTGCGTTTGAAACAGGTGGTTGGTCGCAGGACTTTACTGTGACAAACAACCCACTTTTGGACTTTGACATATTAACAATGTCAGAAGCGAATTCCTACATAAGACATCATCAGAACCAAATGAACAAATGTGGGAACCTATACAGTTACCAGTGAACTATACTTTTCAGTGTTTACTGGATGATCAGAATGCTTTTTTGTAACTCTTAAATAAGGAAATTATTGAGGAAATCGAATTAGAAGGTGTGCTATTGTTAGCGCAAACAGCGGCAATTCTCAAGATTTTGCATACAACGAGAGATATGCAACACCAAATAAGGACTTCTTGAAATGGACAGCAGAAAAAGTGGCTGAATGCTGGAGTGTGATAGCATTCAGACGGATGGTGGCGGCTATCCTAGAAGAAAAAGAGGTGCATTTAAATATCCTAGTTTCGCAGGAACTGAGGACATCAGGAAAATCAAAGCTGGAAGCCGTCCATAACTGAAAATTAGGCGCTCAGAATGGTGATGCACATAAAAATTTGTGAATCCGAAGACTTAGCGGGTATTTTGAAAAAAGCATTAAGGATAAAAAACACTATCTGGCCAAAGCCCAAAATCAACTGGCAAGATTTCTGCTACAGATACTGGAGAAAAATACAGAAGTATTCCGGGAAAACAGATGGCTGAGATATGACAGTCAAGCGTTTCAGACAGTAAAAAGAGTCAGTAGGCAATAACAGGTAGTTCTAGAGGATCATCAGGCACAAAGGTTGTTTGGACAACGAAGAAAATAAGCCTCTAAAACCTTTGGCGGATCTTCCAAGTTCGGAAAATATCCTAAAAGAAGTGAGAAAATTCAGAGCTAAAAGTAATGACTGGAAGGGAGAAAACGAAGGCTCTTCCTTGGATTATGCTCTAAGTTTCCGGGAATAAACAGAGGAAGGAGTCAGAGTAGAGGAGGATATTTGACATTGAAAAATGAATGAATAAGAATACAAAACATAGAAGAAATTCACTGTCGGAAGCAATGGCTAGGTTGTTAAAAGCGAAGCTACTCTAGAAGAGATAGTGCTGGAAGAAATAGCAGTGGATGTATTTTTTCAGATTCCACATGAAAAAAGGTATACACGAGTGAACTTCATGACAATATGGCCTGAAACAAATCGTGGATGAATACACGATGCTGAATGGTATCATTTTATGCCGTCAAAAAGTTCACGTCAGTGAGACCAACAATTTGTTCCAGTTGATACATTCGTTCGAACCAAGGTTACCAAGTTGGAATATAGATAAATGGAAGGATATATACTCTCGGGTTCTGGAACTTCTCCTAAAAGTAAGAAAACTGAAGAGGTTGACAATAAAACAGGCCTTACTGAATTCGGAACAGGCAAGGCAAAACAGTTACCCGTAAATGTGCATGAAGACTTGAAACTGTCGAGAAGACTTGATTGAAGGAAGATTCATGACGGAAAGTGTGCCAATGATGGCATTTATAACGGATAATGGAAGAATTACCTATACAAGGGATACAAATGCGTCGATTACACAGAGATAAACATTTCAAAATCAAAGAACTTTGATGTATTATACATCAGCAGAAAAACACCGCTTCTCAATGAATATACCGGCGGGATTCAGTTTGAGAGCAGTGTGAGACATTACAATTTCAAACTGGATGGGATTACAGAAGACATTCGAAATCGAACAGATCAAGTAGACTATACGTATTTAGCATTTAGTTTCTTACAAATGCTAAACATTGATGAAAACAACCAAGCAAAACACATTGAGTCTTTGGAGATAAACCGAATTATGGCCAAACTCAACAGTAGGGAGAATAAACTAGGAAGTTTAGAGAAAGCCAAAAAATAAGTAGCGAGGCTGAACTTTTCGGCAACAGAGGCACGACCAAGATGTGAAGACATCACACAAAGCAAAACCGTACTTCATACAGAAACTAACATGATGTTGATCATAAACAGAATGGAAGAATTGGACATCAAAATAATTTGGTTCAGTACAGGGCAAATACATCGAGGGCCAGAAAAATCCTGAGCCAGAAAAATCTTAAGCCAAAAAAAATCCTGAGCCAGAAAAATCCTGAGCCAGAAAAATCCTGAGCCAGAAAAATCCTGAGCCAGCAAAATCCTGAGCCAGAAAAATCCTGAGCCAGCAAAATCCTGAGACAAGAATTACCAAAAGGATTGATCAAGAAATTTATCGCTATAAACAAATAAGATAGGCTGAAGAATAAGAAAATTATTTATGCGGATATCTTGAACACGGAAATAATTCTAGTAAACCTGAGACCAGATAACGAGAATCTAATGATCAATGATCCAATTTTTGCAACAGATACGACCTGGAGCGAGAAATAAAAAGAAAAAAATAGAATGGATCCTTACATCAGATGATCGCAAATCATTCATGAGTTTTTTGCAACCACTAGTAGGTGACTTTGGATTTTGGATCTTAGATATGATGAATGACAAACTTCGAATCTTTTGGCATGCACAAAGATCGGACAATGGTCCTGCTGGAACAAATAATAGACACGGAAACGAAAGACAGGCTCGACCAGTGCAAACAGTTATCTAAAAATCAGATAACGGAAAATGGAGCAATTACAAAAAGATGTAAATGCAAGTTTTCAAGCACTAAATCAAGAGGTGGTATCTGAAACGAACTGGGAAAAACTGCGAAAGTTGGAAAAGAAAATGGAAGTAGATTTGTTCAAGAAATTTCAAATGAAGATGGAAATGACTGGTGGGACCCAATTTCACTTCCTAATCGGTGAATGAGTGCGAACTACCGAAAACCTCTATGAAATAACAGAGGTAGAAAAGTACGTCAATATAAGGGCCAGACAAAATTATGTTTCTCAGGGGAAAGGGTAGAATACAATTTAAATACTGTGAAATTCTCGTAAATAACAGAGGAGCAAACAGAAACGTCCGATGAGGAACAGCCGTTAAAAAGAACGATGCGGTTGAGACAAGCTAATATGGAAAAAGAACGAGTGATCGCAAAAAAGAACGCGGTAAGGTTGAGGGAATATAATAATATATATAACATAATCTTTTTGTTATTTTGTCCTTAAATGTGGACCAATTTGTGTAATATATGTCTGTGCATAATTCATTTGCCATAGCGCCTTCATCTGATTGATGTAGAGACTCTACTGCCAATTCAATTATTTCGTTATCGGGAATGATGCAATTAGCAAGTGCATATGACTCTACCTGTGTTAAAAACCTTGTGATTTCATTGGTTGAGTCATACCCTAATTTTTGTTTAAAGATTCCCGATAGATGCATTTGCCCCGACCTATAATTTCGTGCTGGAGTGTCGTCACGCGTTACGATATTTTCGTTGATTGTATTATCAACAATATAGCCGTCTCTATTATTGTCCTGAATCCTTACATTTGTTAATACAAACCGTTTTTTAATTTTTTTTCTATATATTCTTCAACCGCGTTGGGTTCCTCGGTGTAAATTACTTCGTTTCGTCCCCTTAACTTTAACTTCCCCTTGACTTTAAAATAAATTTTCTGATCTAAGTTTGTAAAAAATTGTGGACAATTTGTCCCAATAGTATTGTTTTTTTTGTTGACCCCTTTGTGAAGGAATGTATGTCGATCCCGCCTTTGACTCCAAGCATACTCCATTCTGCGGTAATCAAATGAATCATTTCCTTAGTATACTTCTCTGTTGTCATCATTTTTCTGATTGTCTTTCTTCTCTCTTCTATTAGTTATACTTCTTTATATCTATGCATCTCCATTTTATTTTATTTTGTAATCTCTTTTTTTTCATTCAGCAATACGTAAAATAATGATATAATATATGTATATAAAAGGAGTCGTAAATATTGACAACGGGTAATAATCGGGTCATAATGAGCTAACATCAATTGCTTATAAAGTGATTTTCCACTTGTTGATCAAGAAGGGTTGGGTGATTTGTTTAGTGCACAATAGGTTTTAGAAGTCAATAAGTCGTGGTGTATATTGTCAATGCAAATCGTTTCTGCAGATCGTTGGTGAAAATCGTCGAGACAAATCGTCAAGGTCAAGAATATCTATTACAGGAATATTGCGATAACATCGACCTTACAATAAATTGACTTTGTTGTATCTGCTTCAAATACTTTTCAAACAAGCTATGTCCCGACGAAAAACATTCAGTATAACTAATTTGGCAGACAAATCTTGCCCTGTCGGCGAAAATGTAGACAGTTTGCTAACTTCAACTGCCATTATCTCAGCTGTAGGATCTTGATTTCGAATTGTTAGCCTTTGTATCATTGTTCCCATAAGATAAAAATACTTCCTTAGAATGTACCGAACATTTTCACTGACTATACACATAAGTAATTTCGACTTTATTGATTTTATTTATGGGTGCATGAAGCGCGGGAACACATATCAACATACCTGTGGAGCTACACAAGGAGGAGAAACTCAGATAAATGTGTGCATAAGACAATGGCTGTCAAATATTTAATGAATTTTTTTTATAATACAGTTATTACACCAGATACACTTTGGGTCCTGGCTTTCTAGGCATATTTTTTGTCTGAGAAAATTGCATTTGAATGTAATTTAGGTTATATCACCATTATATTATAGTTTCTCATACTTTATCGGTAATAAATATTAATATAATTTTAACGCTGTTAAATGAATAGCCAGATAGCATATCTTCTATCCTGCAAAATTTGAACGGAAAATAGTGTTCCGTTTTGGCTTGAGATGGAAAATAAGAGCGGTGGACGCTTTGTCCCTCCGCGGTATCCACAGGATATCGGGTTTGCAGTATCCACTGGTTAACGAATTCTCGTTTTCTGTGAAAATGACGTGATGATAAATAATTCGCAGCTAGTTCTTTTCATATCGTTTTTCGTAAACTTGTCAATTAGGGTGACCAGTTGGAAATTCTCAAAAACTGTCCCCACTTGTTGATTTTGTCTTGCTTTACGTGGGGGAGAGCGTTTCGGTTATACACCCCTGTCAAAAGCGGCCCCTCCCCTCCTGTTCAAGTCGGAAATGATCAGTTAACGAGACTTAGTGAGTCTGATAGAGTTTTTTCTTGCGGTTCCGAATATGTTCTCAGAATGCCCAACATTACACGGCGTCGTACAGTTAACCTCCCCCTAAAGACAGAACGTGAAATAATCTGTTTTTGAAACAAACATAAATTTTAACTTCTCGATGCCCGTGGGCATCCAATATAAGTATCGAAAACGTACTACGATTATTTATTTTGAAGCTATGGATCTCGAAAGTCACATTGTCGAAATGCACAAATTTAGTCCTGTATTTTAGTTTTTGCGCAGTTGTTTCGAGTCGAATTTTTAATGACCATACTATGGGATCGCGGCATGTTTTCTAAATTATAACAAAATAGAAAAGTGATAAGCCGCGATGTTTTCACTTTTTTAAAATTTGTAATTGCATTTTCGGGCTATAATTGGATCACATGTTCAGAATTCTAGGTCGGTCCTCTGAGAAGAATTGAAGCTGAAGTCATGATGTGTCCAACAAGCCTACTTTTGAGCCAATCGGACATACTTCCCGAAATCACATTTTTTGACTGCATAACGGGTCTATGAGAAAATCTATCAAATACCCTTAAAATTTGATATGTTATAGGGTTTACATTTAAAGTTTTACATTACCTAAAGTGCGTACAATTGTTTCTGCTCAAGTTATGGTAATTTTAAAATTTCATAATATTTTAAATGTCCGATTTCCCCAAAACTGTGAGAGACTGGGCTTATTCGGTACGCGACATGATTCCGGCTTCATTCCTTCTCATAGGATTGACCCCGAATTCCTAATCCGTTATGAAGTTATAGACACTAGAATTAAAAAATGTGATTTCGGGAAGTATGTCCGATTGGCTCAAAAGTAGGCTTATTCGACGCATCATGACTCTAGCTTCAATTCATCTCAGAGGACCGACCCAGTGATAGCCCAAAATGGAATTACAAAATTTCCAAAAGTGACAAAATCACTTTTCTATTTTGTTACAGTTTAGAGCATGCCAAGATCCCAAATTATGTTCACTAAAAAATCGACTCGAAACAACTGCGTAAAAACTAAAATTGTCCATTTCGACAATGTGACTTTCGGGGTCCATAGCATTAAAATATATAATCGCAGTATGTTTTAGATACTTTTATTGTATGCCCAGGGGCCTCATTAATCTATCACGATTTTATTCGGTGAGCTGCCATGCCCCCATGAGTTAAAATTAATGTTTTTTCAAAAACAGATTATATCACGTTCTGTCGATGGGGTGGTTAACTGTACGACGCCGTGTAATTTTGGACATTGTGAGAACACATTCGAAATCGCAAGAAAAAACCCACTTGAACAGGGGGAGAGGGGCCTCTTTTGACGAGTGTGTTATATGTGTGCTGTCTACGCGCTAAATTTATGAAAATTGGGACGCGAGCCAAAAACGGGACACAAGCGTGACACCTCAAAAACGTCACATGTGGTCAGCCGATCGTCAATAGTCGAAAAGAAAACGAAAATGTGACTTTATAAATGGAACGGCATGAGTATATGTTAGACTGAGATTTAACTCAATGTCCTACAACTAATATTCTATATCCATTCCGGTGGTATACTTTCTGTATCTTCATTCGAATAATTCAGAGCCAAAAAATCAACCAATCATATTGTTCGAATTAAAACAAATTCAAATTTAAATTCGAGCAATTTTATTGTTTGATTTGTCTCTGATTGATTTGAATGAAGCTATAGAACGTGTACGAAAACTTGATTTCTACTTTCACCATAGCTCTCATGCACCCTTTTTAACCGTCATGGTACGAAATTATTTATGGTACATTTATCGGACATTTTAAAATATTGTGAAATTTTTAAATTACCATAACTTGAGCAGAAACAATTCTACGTACTTTTGTAATGTATCACTTTAATCGTGGGGTCAAATCCTATAACATATAAAATTTTAAGGGTATTTGATACATTTGGTATGTAGTTATAGCCGCTAGAAGTCAAAAATGTGAATTCGGGAAGTATGTCCCATTTGCTCGAGATGGGGCTTATTCGGCGCGTCATGACTCCAGCTTTATTTCTTCTCAGAGGACCGATCCCAAATTCTCAACACGCGACCCAACTATAGGCACTATTTTGGTTCTTTTGACCAGTGAGACTAATCCAATTATTTCAATCTCCAGAATTCTAATATATGTTTCGTTATCAAAAACGTCTGCATAGCCTGCATAGTAAGGCAGTTTGCATTTGCACTAGCTTGTAGTCACTACCATTGTTAACTGTGGATACCAGTGAATTTTTATCATTTTTTGTGAAAATTACACAAATTTATCTACTTTTGGTGGCATTTCGGTTCCGATTATGGTCGCAAAGCTGATGTAATTGAGAAGTGGATAAGACTAAAGAATTACCTGCATCTTCTTTTAAACGTTAAAGAAATATTCGGAATGTTTAACATCAACCTCGAATACAGATATAAAACCGAAAATACACACCCGCGGTCTCGGTAGGAGTCTTCTTCTGCCTTCATGTTTATAATAGTCACTTATCTAATAGAGTGATATGTGTCACCTGCATTTACAATACGGTTTAGGTGTTAAGAGCGACCCACACTTATTTCGAATTGAAACACAAATCTTCTGAAATAATTTAGAGTCGATAAAATCAAGTTTTCGGGAGAATACCTGGTCGTAGAACGCCTATTTTGCTTGTCCACTTAACATCACGGCAGAATATTCGACAAATTTTTCAACGAATAAAATTTTAGGACGGAATGCTGTTTAAAGTTTTCCTATCCAAGACACAGCTGTATAAACTTGTAAATAACTAAAATTTTTAGAGTGTCATTTCCTAGGTATCTGTAGATTCTTAAATTGTTTAAAGAAGATAGTTTTCCATCAGAGGTCGTCTCAGACACCAACTTGGTGTGATTAGCGATTCAAAATAATCAACTTCCGGTTTTCAGCTGTCACTTCCGGCGGAACTTCCGGTCTAAAAATAATTCCAAATATGCCGCGTCCAATTTAGGGGGTCAGTAGTCGTCAATCAAACATTCAACCACGTCTAAGGCCTTATAAACGCTAAAAACGTGGTCACTGGTCAAAAAGAACCAAAATGGTGCCTGAGAGGTAGAAAACAAATTTGGATGCGTATTTTCTGTTAATTATATTCAAAAGAAAAGACAGATAAGCTTCTGACTATTTTATTACAAGTAATGAACAGAATTGCAGTCTAGGCATTATAATGGCTTTTTGCATGGCTTTTTTTCAATTTTTATTTTATAATTTTTCGATTCAATCTTAACAGCGATACATAGCACTTGAAGAGTACAACAATCCATTACCTTGAATTAAAACGTAGAACATAAACATAAATACAACGTTATTATACCTTGTGCATTGTGATGAACGTTGAATCCTGACTGAGTCATTCCGCTGATTGCAACATTGATCGACTGGTTTTCGGTTAAATTTTGCTAAAAAAACATGATGAAAATAGATTTTTCGGTAACCGCTAAATTTTTCAACACACTTTTCTACAATTTAGGGTCGAGTATGCCAATTATCTACAAAATTATCTTAAAATTATGACCATCCAATTGGTTAGTCTGGTACCTCGTATTAGGTCATATGATTAGGCTTTACCTAGCTAATAAATGTAGTGATCGTAATTTGAAAAACGTCACCGCGCTTATTCACTATACCTCTCCCTACTAAATACGTATATTTATTTAACCCTCTGGGAAAAACGTGGAGAGATGTGGTTTTTCGACCACATAAATGGCTAGTTTTTTATACTTAATCCCCAGGAGTTAGAATTTAACATCAGTAAGATGAATTTGATATTGTCCATTTCATTAAATTATCTAATTTACGGCGAAGTGGTTAGAACTAAAGAAGACGATGCATGATTGGAAAATCTAAAAAGCCCAATCACCGCAGTTAACAGAAACGAATTGGCCAATAAGTCTACAGTGTCATTTCTTCTCATAGGACTGACCATGAATTTCTAACCCGTTATGTAGTTATAGCCACTAGAAGTGGCTACGCAAATATAATTATTGGCACTTAAGTGCCAACGCAATTATGACTGTTTGAGCAATGTAACTTTCGAGGTCCATAGCTTTAAAACAAATGTTTTCGATGTTTTCGATGCCCTGGGTCTACTTAATCTAGCACAATTTATTTCGGTAAGCTGTCATACCCCTATGTACATTTTTTAGCAAATATAATTATTGGGACTCAAGTGCCAAAAGCGATTATGACTATAATCCAAAAGCGACTGTGGTTGCTAAGCAGTAGATACCCCTTTTCGCTTTTTGGGTGGATACCACACCTGCCTCATTTGAAGATCTAATTTTCACTCCCATCAGATTTCTCTATCAGATTTGCTAAGTCTCGTTAACAAGTTATTTGCCCTTTGGAGGGGATATATGTGTAATATAGAAAATGGAATTTAAAGGTAAAAAGCACTTTGCACGGGGCTCCTATACTATGTTAAAACCGAAAAAGATATTTAATAAAGAATCTTTAATCACGCAATGTACGACCGAACCATGGATGAAAACTACGACAGTACGTGGAAAAAGGATATACGGTCTTTCAGAAAACTGGGAAAGAGGGACCCGATCACCAAATGGGGCAGGTGTTATTCGGAAATGCATTTCTCACCTGTTCTTCACTATTCGACATTAATTCAATTGTCTGGTCCGAATTATCGGAGTGAAAGTTGTTCAACGAGTGTCCCGTACCATTGATTGAACATGGGGTCTCGCTTTGGCCCATTCGGTTGGGCGACTCAGATTCTGAAGCCGAATTCGGTGACTCATCCCCATTCGAACCTTTTTCGGACGATCCCTTTGACGATCGTTTCATTTTGTATCTAGAAGTGAATGGGAAATAGCGACGAATAGTCAATGCGGTTCTTACCTGTGATTTTGAAACCATATTTTAACTTGGGTCGGGGTCAAATTGATAGTCTGAGCCAGTGCTTCACGCTCTGGCGCTGAGAGATATTTCTGAACCTTGAATCGACGTTCGAGCTCATAAACCTAA
Source organism: Mesochordaeus erythrocephalus (assembly GCA_004367975.1). Classification (NCBI taxonomy): domain Eukaryota; kingdom Metazoa; phylum Chordata; class Appendicularia; order Copelata; family Oikopleuridae; genus Mesochordaeus; species Mesochordaeus erythrocephalus. The sequence goes on along the minus strand of SCLF01741660.1, from coordinate 1,887 downwards.
AAATATATTGAGTGCCATTGAAATACAAACAACAATGAGAAGCCACTTGACTTTTAAACCAAAAAATTGACGCTATGGCAACTTGTTGTGCTAGGATGTAGCGTGTATTGCACTGAAAAATCTCCTTCGACTCTGCAATGGGAACACCTGCTTACTACTACCCGAACGCTGAAATCTGTGCCGCCCGGCACAGACGATCACTAATCGGACCATAACTTTTGTTAGAGTGGTGCTACGATGAATTTGCTATCCAAGACTCCCAATAATCCACCTTCCCGTTTTTAACGTACTTTCAGACCGGAAGTGGAGGCTAGAAACCGGAGTTGTTTTTTCGAATCGGGAATCACACAAAATTGTCGCCCGAGAGGACCTCTAATGGAAGAGTATTTTTAAACAATTAAGTACCTACAGGTACTTAGCAAATGGCACTTTAAAAAATTGTACTTTAAAAAATTGCTTGTATGTTTAGCTGCAAGCGTATCTTAGGCTTGTGAAGTTCTGTAGAAATTGACTGTAACTAGGGAAGAGTCCCATTAAAATTTAAATGATACCCAACGCTTTCGTTCAATTAACAAATACCATAACTCCATTCAGTATTCGAAGGAGGTAGTAAAATATAATAAATGTGGAATTCAACGATCTGGGTAGTCATTTGAGTGAAGTAAAATTGCATTGAGCGTTGAACGTGAAGAGGGAAACGATAGACCAGTTAGGATGATATCGTTTTTGACGAAAACAAATATTAAAAAAGTGCTTGAGTCCCCTAATATGATTTCTCGACATATCTCGATCGATTAATTTTCCATCCAGTCCTATTTTTAGAATCAAAATATGTTAGTCTCCTAAGTGATAGAATATAACCAGACCACAATACAATAGAACCATACCTCACACACTAATTGTTATCCCTCACCATGTTCACCTCCTCATGAATTTCTTGTGAATAGCTCAATGTCGCCACGCTCAATGCACGCTCAATTTCCCTAACATCCATTCACGGGTTTCTAGTTTTACCGTAAGTTGCGTACAGATGGAAATTCTCAAAAACGGGACATTTTTTCAAAGTTGGGAGATATCTGATACGCCAAAAAAGTTGATAATCTCTAGTGCTTGTCCAATAATTTTCAAAAGTGTCCCCTTTTGTTGGAGAATCTGTGGATCAGCGGTAATATCTAGCTTATCCGCATTTTCTTACCAGATTACCTAAATTTTAAGGGGATACTCCATAAATTCTTAAACCCCCAAAAACGGACAAAATCAGGACACCCCAAAAAAGTCCAAAAAAAAAATGGTTTGGCCTTTTTTACCTCCCACACGTCTATCATAAGTAGCCCCCACCCCTTGAAGAAGCAAGTGATCGGTTAACGAGTCTGTTTTCGAATCTGTTTTCCGAACGTCCAAAATTATACTCTTTCGTACAGTTAAGCCCCCAAAACTCCTATTGTGAAAATTTAAATTACCATAAATTCTACTCACTTTTGGTAATGTAAAACTTTGATCGTGAAACCAAACCCTATAACGTATCAAATTTTAAGAGTATTTGATAGACCCGTTCTCATAGACGAATTTAAGACAAAACTGTCATTTCGTGAAGTATGTCGGATTGACTCGAAAGTGGGCTTATCCGACGCGTCGTGACTCAAGCTTCAATTCTTCTCAGAGGACCGACCCCGAATTCTTAACACGTTACCAAGTTATAGGCGAAAAAATGTACAAATTTTCAAATAGTGACAAAATCATGAATTTTTCACTTCTCGGTTTATTATGATTTAGAAAACATGCCAAGATTGCAAAGTATGTTCACTTTATATGTTTACGGGGTAAAGTGAAAATGAAATATTGTGAGCCCTTGATTGATTCTCTCTATTCTTGTTTAAATCAGATTGG
>SCLF01741549.1:0-13244 GCA_004367975.1 Mesochordaeus erythrocephalus | reverse complement strand
GTTATTTCCCAATTTTCAAAAAATCGCAAATTTGTCCGTTATTTAAGCATCCGTTATTTGGACCAGGCACTGTACTATATATACAATATTATTTACAATAGTATTTACAATACTATTTACAGCACTATATACAGTACACTATACACTATATACTGTACACTGGAATTTGGTCGTGTTAAAAAATGAATAAAAATAATAATTTTTAGTAGCTTGACAACTGAATATTATCTCTATTCCTCTTTCTCCGGGTGATGCCACATTTTTGCATTTATCACGAGTTTCTACTCGGAAATCCAGTTTCCGAGTATTAAACTTCTTAACGTTGCACGATACAGAACAAAAATTCCAAAGTATTATTATTTTGAATTAAGAAAATCCATTTACAGCTCAGAAATGGAGTTAAAGGCAAAATCACTAAACAACACTTCGTTTAGAAAATACTGTATTAAAACTAAAACATCTATTTTTAAAAATAGACTAACCATGCATAAATATTTAACCGTGCAAAGATTCAAAACGATACAACGTATGGTCTTCGAGAAAACTGAGAAAGAGAGAAAGCGATCACATAATGAGGCGTGTGGGCTATCTACTGGTTAAATAGTATAAAGTGGATCTCTTCTACATACTAGCGCAAATGTTGGTTATGTGTTCTTGAAAAGAGTATTGAATACAATAAGAGAAGATAGGTAAAATACTGACTCAGGTAAATAATAAGTCAAGTAGGAAAACTGGTTCTGCAAGTGCTTAGTTAGGTACGGAGATATAGTGTATACGGTTAAGGGTGCTTTCAGCTTTTGTGGAGTCATGTTTAGCGCCTAGCATTAGGCACCAAATTTGGTTTGGAAATAAATTGTAAATGCTGGAAATTTTTTGACCAAAATCAAATTATTTTAATTTCTATGTTGACTGCTTAATGAAGGCCATAGTTGATATATTATGACCATACATTAGACGTCAAAAGGACTTACCTTATTATATTACTGGATGGTAAGGTAGTTATTATAATGATCACGATTTTGTAGAAGAAATAAAATGCCGGTCCTTTTACTTTTATGGCGCTAAGTCAGAGCAAATGTGACAAAAGTGAACTAAATAAATAACATGACATAGCAAATGAGATGAACTTCAACGCTGAGGATGAGGCGAATACTGCTGAGTCATATTATGAAACTTCTAAAGGGTCGGGAGAAAAACGTGATAAAAAGGAGAAGAATGATAAACTATTGAAGGCCATAGTAAAATATTACATATATGTTTGGAAGAAGTGTCAAGCATCGTAGAAGAGTGCATTACCGGTTTCGGATATCGCAGTGAAATTTGTATTGATGCTGATATAAAATGGAGATACACAGTTATTCATAGAAAGGCAGCAAGTTGGTGTCATGAAAAATAGACTAAATAGCTGAGTCAAAAAAATAGAAAACAGCTGTGTCATGTCCTTTAGCTTTGAGGAAACGCTGTACGATATTGCTAGTACAATGTAAGACCTCGAGTATGAGAACGATATTGTTCAATGGGAGAGCATTAGATATACAATCCGCTGACTGAGGTTCGATTCCTGATTTCATCATATATTGTCGAGGATAATTTTATCATATAAGTCCTTACAGCCACGAGACTTACAACGTGACACAGCAGTCCGCCAATTCATTAAGTATACATTCAAATTCAATAAAAGTGCGGAACAAATAAGCATTTGGCCAACGCTCTGAGCAAATTCGCTTGAGATTGAAATCGGAGCATGCAGTTTCATGAAACCAAAGACTATAAAAAACAACCAATCCAACTGCTAAAACTATAGCATATAACTACTTTATGATGGTGATTAAAGTGGGTGTAGTGGTGTTGAAAAAACCACTAATATGGATGATGTGCGTTGATGTGCATGCATCCAATCATGTCAATAAACGCAGCATTAGCGTTCAGATTAGCAGCATATGAAGAAAGAAATGATTACATGCTGTCAGCATTAGCAAGAGGTAAAATACAACAGGAAAGCGCTGACTGGAAATATGATATGCCTTCAGAAAAAGAGAGAATGCGTATGTTTATACAACAACACAAGATAGAAATCTGTCAAGAACAAGTGATATTATGTCCGCAAACATGCTAGAATACGCCAGAAAGAAGGAACACCGATTGGTGGACGGACATGGATTTATTTACTAATCATCAAATTATGGGAGGCTTATTCATTGGAGAATGGAAACAGTAATTGGAGCAGTACTCAACAAAGAGGATAAGATCATTGTTAGCTTTGAGTTTGAACTGATTTTGTTCAGACAAACGATTATACACAAACTGATCATCATGAGTGGAGGCAAAATTTCTCGAAGAGAGAAAATGAAGGAAGAACATGGGGTTTTGATGATGGGGTTTTATTTATGGGATTTTGAAGATGCGGTTTGGAAAGATAGAATGGGTGAATGAGGAGGGTAAATTAAAAAAAATATTGAAATTGTAAAAATGATACTGTTAATTACCTTCCAACAAAGCGAATAAATTTGCTTGTGTCCTTCGAAACAGAGGACAAGAAAGAACGTGATCGCATACGTTTTAACAATTAATTAGGCTAGTTTTTCAATTAATTAGGCTTGTGATGGAGTCAGGAGCAATAATAGTTGATCGCAGAGCGGTATAGGTGTATTGGGAAATAGGAGTCAGGACAACCTCATTATTGCAACAGGTGATATTCCACCATATGATGAAGGTGGCAGACAAAAGTAATCAAAATGCGAAAGGCTCGGGTCAGTTCTTTCGCAAATACTTAGAAAGTTAATACATCCTTAGTAGATCACACAAATGGTGCACATTTTCGCACATTATATTAGGCCAGTATACTTAAGAGCTAAAAACTATGTCGGAGTTAAAATATGACTTAAATATGGCCGACCTCCCGTGGTAAAGAAATATCTCGAGAATTCGAGATTTGCAAAATATAATACTATGGGAACTGATCACCCATACGGAATTACGCGACTTTTATAGACACAATCAGTTGTGTCCTGGCCTTTCCCATCGCCGCCATTCCAGTGCAATAATAAACATATCAAGCTTACAGACACGTCAGGATTCACTGTATTTTTACGTGTAAGAACTAGTAGGGGAGGTCTGAGGTTACCAAGCTAAACGTGGGGAAAATCTAACCACGTCAACTGGTGACAAGAGTGAACAAAACCCGGCTCCAAAAATTTGTACATATTGTTTTTGAAAATTAAATAATTTCCTTTCCAAAATTATTAAAATGTAAAAACAAGGAACATGTTATTTTTTAGCTCAAATTTATTTTGAGTTGAATTTTCTTCAAACTCAAATTTGTTTGAGGTAGAGATTTTTGACTGAATTGCTGTTGGTATTGGATGTATTAAAATGTATTTGTAATGATTAATTTTTAAAAAAATATTTAAATAATTAATTTCTGGAAATCCGTAATGAACCGAAATAATAACAACCCCTTGCCTATTTATTTCAGCTTAAAGAAACATATTAAAACGTATGTGTATATTCAGGAATTAACAACATGTAACATAAACTTAAATAGTTCATAATATAAGTCGACAGCAGTCCTAGTAATATTTAAATCTTATTGAAAATATATTCACAATAAGCATGCAATATAATCATTCACATATCCACGATATCACACAGAACAACCAATCGAATTTATTTAGAATGTATTGCGAAAACGTAAAATTTTGATTACAGTTAATACTAGAAAATTAACTGACGAGATTCTGATAACAGTAACAAATAATCGGTTAAAAATAACTGAAGCGCTGTGTACCCATATATCTAACTTACCTGATATCTGATCTCCGCTCTTTGCATCTTTCTTCATGGGGTGCATTTGGTCTGTCAGTAAGAACAATCAGGTATGTATTAGGTGGTTTGCTATAGATCATTTCACAGTGTATATTCTCTGTACAAAAAACACATAGCATATGCCACAGTATCATCGGCAAAGTCACTAGCACCGGTCTCAGAAATATATACAGTTGTCGATCAAATAGTAGGACTCCAAAAAGAACTCCCCAAATGTCATGAGTGACCAAAAAGTGGTTCGGATTTTTGCATAAAATTTAAGTTTATTGGTTCAGTTTTATTCCGAATCAGTCGCCAGAAATTGGATTTTGGTTTGATTTACTGACGCTTCAAATATCGGTATGAAAATTCGTATTTTTTAAGGGTTTCGGTAGTTGAAAATGGTTCTATTGCTCGCTCCAGTTTAACCAAATCCTTCAATGATGAAGTTGAAAATTTACAGCGTTATCACTCTCCGTTCTTCTTAAAATTTCTGCTTCCAGATGATCTTCGAACTGACCAAGTTAGATTACATTTTCTGTTTCCTCGATTTACAAGTATATTATAGCATACTTGTTGTTAACACTTTCAAAACATTTTGCGTTCTTTATCATCTGGGAAAAAATAAAACACGTTCCTCGTTCGTCAAGAAGTTCTCTTTTTTAATTTCTTGGGTTGTTTTCAGCTCGAGTTAGATTGTTCCATTGCTCTCTCTTTCACATATATGGCTTTCAAAACTATGAAAACCATTTCATATTTTTTGGAAATTGAGATTCCATTTGATCTGATTCCGTTCGCCCAAAAAGTAGGACCTGTGTCAGATTTTTCATGAATTTAAAAATCCTACTTTTTGGTCGGTGACTGTATAGACTTGCACTACGATGGGTTGAGTTCCTTTGGGTTGTGACTCAGGATGATGCTAAACCCTGCTCTTCTGATCTTCCCCAGATTCCGAAACTCGCATCATTATATACTGCTGGAGGCTCTTTCTGATAGGTCGTTTAATAGGGTATTGCTTGCTGATATTGGTTGAATTTGGCCGGATCTGTCGGTTACAATATGCCAAAATAACTTAGTTAACTGGTTTGTCGTTTGTACTACGATGACTTAACTGGATTGACGCCTAATGAGTAACTTTGTCGTTTGGACTTCGCTGACTAATGGGTCACTACATGAACCTAACTTTCTACTCGACGCATATTGTTATTTGTACTCTGCTGACTTAACAGTTGACTTTGGTCCACTAATCACGCGGTGCCTATCGCGATTCATAATACCACGAGTCTAGAACGATTCAACTAGTAGTTCTAGTAAAGGCGCACTAATAGACATTTTTACACGATTCGGCTTACACCTTAATATTTTTTTAATTAGCTTTATATTGAACGTCGCAACACGACAGGTCGACGAAATACACCATTTGAAGGCAAGTGTGCTCGGGCTCGTGCAGGGACTATTCATATACCGGAATTACCGGAAATAAACGTATATCATTAGACTCCATATCTACGGTTAATAAAATTTGCGAAAACTATAATAAAACAATACAATACATCAAATGGGTACACACCCAGTAGCTAAAATTGGCAAAGGAGACTGCGTACGAATTAAGAACTTTACCTCCACTAAAGAATTCAAGAAGATATTGAAACCTTTTGCAAATTCCGTATGGATTGTCAAAAGCTACACTCTATTTACAATTACCTGTATCATAACAGAAGGCAATATCGCCTTGGTGTGATGTCGATTACGAAGCACTGACAGACTTACCAGTATTGGATAACCAACCAGAGCATTATCCTGAAAAGCGCGGCCGCGTTTCAAATGATAACATAGTACGGTGGAAAACAAGAGACACAAGTCGAAACAAAATACCTACAGAGGAAGAAGTCCAAGTAAGTTAACATGAAGACTCCAATAGAGTGCCAGTAGTACTATCACTGGAAAAGGACAATGACAGAAATATGAGTCAGTAAATATAGAAAATTGGCTCAACCAGTTGTCTCACCAATTGGCTCAACGACAAATAAAGAGCCCTAGGAAGGGAAAGAAAATACGAATGGGCATGCAGACGCAATTTACAACGAAGAAATGCAGCGACAGTCAGTCGCACAGAAACGAAACAAAGAAAATGGAAACCACGAGCGCAAAATCGTCACAATATGCAGTTGCGCAGCAATAACGATTGGTGTAACAGGCGATGAATATGTAATAACATATCCTTTAATGGAACGTACTATAATATAATGTAATATCGACATTGTTTTTAAAACTTTCTCAAACTTTTATCATAATTGTGTTGTTCAGCATGAAATTTTATATAACGATGGGCGAATCTATTAACCAAGTACGACTACAAGTAATACCTGAATTGGGCTTGTTAAAGGAAGACATTTCCAAGAAACTGGTCGTCACAAACGGAGTAACTGAATTAAATTTCATGTAACAATACGACTATTGGAAGTACCGGACATTCCAAAAGATGCAAGCTGCACAACCCGATAAATTTCTAGAATACGTTACATCAGTCCATACAAAATTTAAACAGAAACTCTTAGCTGAACTTGGGTTGACGACAAAAGTTCAAGGGTCTCAAGCTGACCATACAAAAATTACTGCTAACACATAAGTTCATAACACGATTACGGTCGATGTAACATATAAAAACGTACTATTCCAGCCATAAGTGAGTACGGATTAGTACCTTGCTAAACAGGTGTATTGGGGTTCTCAAACTGTACAATGTTACCAATGTGCTATAAATGTCCTAGCGTTTCTAAATTGGACAGTGTACCATTGATATAAATAACATACAGAATCTGCGGTGCCTTTATATATGCAGTACCTTTATATCTGCGGTACCTTTATATCTGCGGTGCCTTTATATCTCCGGTGTCATATATCTGCGATTACCCGACAAGTCAAGGTAACTTAGTGAAATCAGTATAGTAAATTATGGAAGAAACCTATAATGCATTACCTGTACACGGAAAACGAAGCGAACGAGTCATAATTATGATTTCCAGGTCCGTTACATTCCACACCTGGGTTATTTAGTCGTTTCGGTAGAACCCTTTAAACTACAAGAACAAACAATTAAAGACAATACCATTTTCCATGGTAGTAACCAAGGTCACTACTGTTAGAAAATATCTTAGTGCCTAACTTGGTGTACACAGAATTTTTCTGTAATAACAGTCAATAACAGATAAATTACAGAGCACAATAATCACTGGATTTTCACTACTTGACTAAAAGGTTTAGTCAAAAAATGTTTTGAAAGAATATTGTTAGCGAAAATTAACAAATGTAAGAAAAACATCGAAAAAATTACTTTACTCTGTTAGTATCTTCAAGTAAATTCTACACTCTTAATTCCGCACGCCCATTATTTACAATATCTTTAACTTCTAATTAAAAATGTAAAAAATAAACAATACAAATATATATCAAAAAGTGCAATTAGTTATTTTCATAAAGCAAGAGAGGGAAGGGCGCGATACAACACCACATAGCTGCAACCGAGCATCAACAAGAAGAAACTGGAAAAGACTCAAAAAAGAAAGTGAACAAAATGAATGCTTCAACATGTTTGTCTGCTTCTGCCTATTTTCCTGCCTCGCCAGTCTGTCTTGCATTGTCCAAAGAAGGGGAAAGGTGATCATCCGTTTTTTCGGGACAAACATTAATAACGCAAATACTTAGAAAGTTAATACTGTCTTAGTGGGTCATCAAATTTGTAGGCCATCAAGTTTAATGCCACTACTACGTGCCTATATAAGTCATGGTAAGGCATTATTTCGGGAAATCGAGATCTGCAAATACCCGATGCACCACTACTATGTTCCTATATAAACATGGTAAGACAATACTTCGTGGAATCGAGATTTGCAAATACTCGATGCAGCACCACTACTACGTGTCTATGCGTTATTATTCATTGAATTTTGACGTGTAGGAACTAGCCGGGGAGATTTAAGGTTAACAAGGTAAACGTACACATACATATAACGACGTCAACAAGCAAAAGCGGACATGGCCACCTCGGTTCCGACGATAAAGCAACATACAGATGAAATAATCAAAAGGTTCTTATGGATGATTAATTACCAACGATCAAAGCATATTAGGAACGCCATAAAGACAAATGTTGTGGTACGTGAACAAAACAAAGAAGGAGTAATCTGGAAATGATGGAAGATACTGGTAAGAATGGCGATTACTGAAATTGAACGCTAGGCCGTTCTTGAAACAAATAAAAGAGATTCAAAACATTTACCAACAAGCCAAAAGACGGCTTACGAAGAACAGATTATGCGGATTTGGCGTTATTTTCGTACAACGGATCGTTGAGTGAAGAAGAAACGAGAATGAGAATGTATATGTATTTAACCTCATATAATATGAAATCCGAAATACATTACGAAATTTTCCCTCGTTTCTTCAGAACAAAAAAAGGAGGTCAGAGTGGAAATGGTTGAATATTAAATGGAATAATCCTTCGGCGTAGAATACGAGAAACTGAAACAGGAGAAATAATGGGGGAGTGGGGAGATATAATGGGAGCAACAATGTGGAGAACGAATGGGGAGAAACAGTGCTGGAAATACTCACGCAAATGGGGATGATTTAAATCACGATTGGCGAGTACATTTCCGTACATCAGTGTTGTATTTACTTAAATCCGACGTTGAAAGAAAGACTGAATGCAAACATCATTATTCAGGAAGCGAATTTGGTCTGGATATTTGACATGATAGAAAAACGCGTATAAAGGCGTTGCAAATTAAGAATGTAACCAAATGTGTGTTGGATCCAGATGGTATCAATGGTCGGACATTGAAATCACGGTTGCGATGGAGGACATTCGTGACCGCTCGGATTAGTGTCTATATTTACGCTGCTTTCAATTTCATCTCAATGGTCGACTCATAGGAGAATATACCGCCAATTAAGAATGAATATACACGGTAATCTATAGACACGGGTCAATATAATAAGATTTGAAGAAAATATAGAGCAGATGCGCTTCAATAAATTCTGTTTACACAGAATATACTTAGAATATATACTTTAGAAATATACTTTACAGAGAAATATACTTAGAGACCTGTTATGCGATAATGCGGGAGCGTCCGTGGCGACTCCCAGGAAATGGGAATATAATAAAATCAGTAAATTCGAGTTCAACCCGTGGACGATAAATAAACGAATACGGAACTAGGACACCGGTAGTACTGGCAACAAAAGATGGGGGAATTCTCCTCTTCCTGGAAGTTCGAAGGATTAGTACAAACTCTGTATTCGAAAAAATACATTTGAACTTTTTTCGAAAGAAGAAATATGAAATGAAGTGTGGAATTACCTACTAGTTTAAATATATGATCAAAAACGCAACAAATACCCCTAAGAAGCAGGCGGCCATAATAAAATTAATATGGGCTAACCAGCAGGCAGGGTTGTCGGTTTATTGGCCGAACGATCATTATGGCAATGAGGGATAAGATCAGTGGAACGTGAAATTTAGCCGGTGTGGGGTGTTTAGCGGGTGTGGGGTGTTTCTCTATAAGACAGGTGATGTATTGGAAAGTAAATATGTAAAGCACAAAAATATAATTTTTGTTTTGCTTACATTACACATATTTATCCAGGAACAAAATTGTAACGCACATCAGATTTTTAATCGAACATTAGTTCCCGAAATATTTCGGGAACACGATACAAACAACGCGGAATACAGAGCTGACCAGAAGGGAAGTAACACTGGCTCAATGAGGCATCGGAATCGACAGTTACGCCGAAAGCGTCTGTTTTTGAGAACCAGTACCACATTTTGTTCTTAATCCCCAGCCTGTAAAAGCCGATGCGTAACCACCATCCTGTCAATTGGTCCTCGCCAACTCGGATCTATTCATGCGGGTACGCGAGGAACTGATGGTGGAAAAAGCATCGATGTAAGGCGATATTACACGACCGACGGATTATGATGGCGGATACAATGACGAAAATCGACTATAATTTAGCAAGCAACATGTGATAATCGGTGGAAACTTGTAGAGAAAACATGTCAACGAAACGTGTAGAGGGCACATGTAGAAGAAAACTCCCTGGGGAAACGTATTACACTCGCGATCTCACATAAGCGAGGCCAAACTAGACGCCAAGAAGGTACAAGTCTCTATATGGCGGCAGAGGAGACTGCGGAAACGCACTACGGATGACAAGGGGAAACGTTCTCGCAGTGGGAAAATAATTGATATCGGGCGAAGTAAGATGTATCTCGACAGTTAGGGGTCTTTGAAAGACGAGTACATGATAAGGAACGCGTTTTTATATGGATGGCAGGGTGCGAAAAATAGTACATGTCGTGAATGGAGTATATTCTACTTCTTACGACGAAACGATTGAACCGATTAGTATTTGTATGGGTATTGGCAGGTGAGATAGTGTGTTAGACGTCTTAGTCCAGTTTCAAGACGGTGCTACTGTTTATTCTATATCAACACTATCACGCTGGACTGGGAGGTTGAAAAGATGCATTCGATGTAGTTTGAATGCCAAGATGAATGATGTCTTGAGCTGGCTTTGATGCGAGAGATAGTGTTACATCGGGACTTGCAAACTTCGCGACTTAGCTTGGAAATTTTGTTAGTGTCGCTGACTTTATGAAGGATCTTACGTATAGAGAAATACGTACATAGAGAAATTTCTGCAATGCTGAGGGAGTTCAAAATTCATCTAAAGATGTCGGTCGATTCATTCAGATGCGAAACGAAATGCCTTCAGATGCGAAAAGAAAATAGGCAAAAAATGATCATTTTGACTGATATTGTTTCAAAAAAATTATTAACAAAACAGAACTATAAAAATAAATATAAAAATTTACGCAAAAGGAACCTATCAGTATCCATAGAAAGCGTTCCCCAACCTTTCGCCGTTGATGTAAAATAATAGTTCCATATTTATGTTGTTATTTTGTTTACACTACACTGTTAACTACTGTACCGTGGGTAAAATTGGCACTCAGAAGTGAACCATTTAAAATGCTTGATTAATCGGTATGACCTTCGTTCAGTGCAGGAAGAAACGATGCAAACATAGTGATTCTTAATAATTTATTAACATAAATGTGCATAATTAAACGTGATTAGCTAAATAATATTGAAAAGAGTCAGAGTTATTCGCAGCGTCTTCCATTTCGTCGATTTCATTAGACCTATTGTTGTATATTGGGCTTCGGCATGATTTTAACCAGTAAACGGGACTTAACAAATCTCCAATATCCAACAAAATCATGCATGTTTATATAGAGTAAAAATAATAATAAGTACCGTGCCTATTTTTAGTAGCCTGTATTAACTAAGTCAATTTAGTATTAATCGACTAAACCTTTGTATCGTTGGTCAATTAGTGAATCATACACTCAAGGTTATTTTATCCCGTTTCCAGTTCCATAGAGCGCCACTATTATTGATCAACCTCGCCATAGTTTCAAAGTGCTTGACAAATAGGTTCGCCAAATATTACCCCTTCACGGCATATCCTTTACAGAACAGAGTTTCCTCTGTGGTTGTCGTCAAATATATTTTAATGTTCGCCTACCTCGGCTCTTCCTTGTCTCAATCGTCCACTCTCCAACGAGCACTTAACCAGTGGATACCGCGAGCGAAATTTCCTGTAGATACTGTTTAGGGACAAAATGTCCTACGCTCTTTTCAATCTCACGCCAAAAGGGAACAATATTTTACATTGAAATTTTGAACGCGGGAAGCTAGGAAATTTCATTCAAATAATATTTGCTCGGTCAAATATGTGGCTAGAATCGGTTAACGGGACTTAGTGATTCTAATCGAGTTTTTCCTTGCGCTTCCGAATCGGTTCCCAGAATATCCAAAATATTACCGCGTCGTACAGTTAACCCCCTCTAAAGACAAAACGTGAAATAATGTTTTTTTAAGCATTCATTTTAACTCATGGTGGTACGTCAGCTCACCGAACTAAATCGTGCTAGATTAACTAGGCTCCTGGGCATCCAACAAAAGTAACGAAATCATACTGCGATTATTCGTTTTAAACCTATGGACCTCGAAAGTCACATTGCCAAAATAGACACAATTCAACTTGACCCTCACTACCATACCTTTTTTTGCGGGTGTTTCGAGTCAAATTTTTAGTGAACATACGTTGGGATCTTGTCCGGGTTTCTGTATCATAGCAAATACTGTACATATCCCATTTTTGGGCTATAACTGGGTCACATGTTAAGAATTTGGACAAGAATTGAAGCTTGAGTCATGAAGCGACGAATAAGCCCACTTTCGATCCAATCCGACATACTTCACGACATCACATTTTTGACTTAACTACAGTTCGGGTCTAAGAGAAAATCTATCAAACACCTTAAAATTTGATATGTTATAGGGCTGGACTTCCCGATCAAATTCCCCATGAGTTAAAATTAACGTTTTTTAAGGTCTTTTTCACGTTTTGTTTTTCGAGTGGTATAAATGTACGAGGTATAATTTTGGGTATCCTGGGAACCGGTTCGGAACCACATGGAAAAACTATATTAGACTAACTAAACCTCGTTAACCGATCAGTTGCTCCCTGGACCCCGGGGGGTCAGTTTTGACACATTTGTAATAAGGGTTATAACGCGAAATTTCATTCAAATAATATTTTCTCGATCAAATGGTATGCCTAGAAAGCCAAAACATTCCGTGTACATAGCTTAATAACAGGTATGTATTATTAGTAATTCTGTATCCAATCTTTCTCTCTCAGAAAACCCATTTGGATGGGAGATTTTATAGAGACAGGCGAAACAAAAGAGACGATATTGGAGAAAATTTCGACAGGTTCACCATAAATTCAATAAAAAAATACTAATGTCAATATAAGAACGTATTTTTTTTCTATTCCAACAAGGATAGCCAAAGAACATTAATAAAATAAAGCTGGGTTCGGAGTTGTAGTTGGAAAATCGTTGGATTTCTGAAAAATCGATATATTTAATAAAAAATGTTGTGTACAACGTGCGCCTATTATTGTTTTCCTATGCGAACATGGATACCCAGAGAAAAATAATAAATTGAAAACGAGTTCCTCCCGTTAAAACTCTTTGAACTGCTTCAGTGTATATTTAATATAAAAATTTTCGTGGACGATAGAACCGCCATTTTTGTCTGTAACAAAATTTGGATTGAAACAGAGATTCTCGAGATATCTGCGAAAGAAAAGCGTTTTGTTCCGCGTCTTTATTCCGACTAACCTCAGTCAACTTTCAGTAATTTTCAGTAACTCAATAGTTGAAACATTTTTTGTTTCGATTGCTCGAGCGTATCTTTCTTCTTTTTCTCGGCTTCTTTCTCAACTTCGTTCTGGGTTTCTGCTCTTAGACTAAGCTCGGCGAATCTCTCCACAAGATATTCTTCTTTTTC
>SCLF01741438.1:0-13247 GCA_004367975.1 Mesochordaeus erythrocephalus | reverse complement strand
GGTTCGATAGTTATAGCCAAACCAGCTCCAACACCCCAAATCAACAAAACGAACATTCGAATCAATAACGTTTAAACAGGTTGCACTTGGCGGTCAAGGCAGTATCCAAAGTTGGCGGTGTGACTGTTAAGTAATATATTATGCCGAAAAATGTATTTTTTATATTTATCTCTCCGACTGGTTCAACGTTTTAGCATATATCTCCAGAATGCCTAAAAAGGAGAAAGAGAAGGATCAGGCCTTATTAATTAACTCACAAAGAGAAATAGACAGAAAAATTCAGTTGATGTATTATAATACTTAAAGTTAATAAAAGTTATACTTAAATTCCAGGGACACTTTTTTTTCGATTAAAAAATCCCATCTTATATAACTAAATTTAGTACTAAAACGAAACCAGCGAGAAATACGGTTCGACCGTTTTGTAACTTAATAAGTTTATATACGTTTATATAGTTTTTCGATATACATGGGAAATAATAGTAGATCGTTATTTGTGTCGGATTAACATGTAAAGAAAAAACGTGAAATGGTTACTACTGTTTAACATCTATTTGAAAACCAAATTCCAAAATATTTTTCCAATTTAAAGGAATGACCCTCAGGCAACTAAAGGTGCATATTAAACTAGTTTAGAACTAAGATTATAATGCAGGAAGAAAAATAACGAATTATTTTGGGATTAAACATGGGTACCACGGTTAACATCGGAGTGTAAGTTCGAATCTGAAATTTATTTGCAAAGTTACCACATTTTATTCGCGATTAATCGAAATCAAACACGATATGTTAGCACGTGCTGCAAGCAAAGCTCAAGCTAATGATAAGATCTAGTGATAAATCAGTACACATTTTGAAATTTACTGGTTTCTAAGAGTTTATAAATGAGCACGTATAAAACATTTAGGCATTATTACAAAGTATTACAAAATGCCACGAGTTATAGTAGATACGACATTTTACATAGAAATCAGAGGCTTGTTAGATAATTTTCCAAGTATTTATCCTACCTAATAAATGGATATTGTCAGCCGTTACACCTTGTACCTAACGGTATTGCCATGAAAAGGTACGGAGAATCTGTTAGCAAATATTTAATCGAGCAAGAATTGCGAGAAGGTATAAAAGTGGTTTGAATATTATTTTGCTAATTATGTTTGATTATGCATACTTATGTCAATACATTTGTTTTAAATATTGCGTTTATATTATGTTTGCAAGAACACCACCGTATAGCACGACCGATATCTCATCCAGGTTTTCGACGAAAAAACTAGCTGTCTTAAACTAGCTGTCTTAAATACCAAAACGTTTTTTAGTTGACACTTTCGGCGATAGTTCCGGTCTAACAATATCTGCAAACACTTATACGTACACTTAATGGTATGAGGTGCCTTAGAGCGGTAAATACGAGGTCGGTGGACGATTAGGGCCTTTTAGTTGCCTGGAGATATGTAATGGTTATCCATAAATTATTCATAACAAGATTGGTTTTCCTGTTGGTCACACTTTTCCTGATTAACTAACATTATTAATATCATTTGGTCGTGGCACAGAGATCTATTTTGGTAATATTCTGTTCACATAATTTTCTGTTTCTTCAGCGGTGTTCCTTCGAAGATTAAGCCCATTAGCCATTGGAAATCTCCTGTGCATTTCGTACACCTATTCTCCCAATGACCTTTTTACCAATAGTGTCGGGCCGTTCAAGATAGAACTTGTTTCCTCCACCAACTGTTTCCTTAGGTTTCTGTCAAGCTTTCTACATATAATTGGCCTCAAGGACTACGGCGTTATGTACGGTTGAGCCACTACTGGACGTTCCTTTTTCGGCTGAATGTTGAAGTCCGGCACATCTGCTTTCGTTGGAATTCAATCCTCCAAGACGAGGCATCGGGCGTGCTTTGATAATTATTTCACTGTTTGATTACACAGTGATCTCGTTCTCTACGCAGATCGCTTGAATGTAGTCTCCATCATGATCGCCTTGTTCTTAACATCGTGTTCCAACTTTGCGTCTGAGTGCTCTGCATCAAATAGCTACGTGTCCACCACAGGGATGAGGACGTTTCCTTCAGTAGGTCCATGGCGAACTAATCAGGCCTCCCACAAAGAGTATGCTCGTACCAATGGTGGGTGTGATCAATGCGTTCGCCACCAAAAACCTTGGCCAGCGATTACTCCGCTGTCGAAAAATTCGACAGCCACACTCAGTTAGCCCATTGTTGATACCTTCTGCCCGTTGTAGGGTGTTACGCGAATGGAGCTTCTACACGGCAGAAAACGAGCGGCCTACCCTCTATTTGACTGAATACGAGTTTCCCATGCCGACATACTTGTCGGGTGGTATTCGTATACCATTAGCTCATCTCAACCGCTTTCGTTGCATGTTACCTGGCCTACTCTGCAATTCCACAGCTGTTTCTCGCGGCTTTCCTTGCATTTTTCCTCGCTCGTCGGGCGGCTCTACTGAAGTGGCTTTCGTGCCCTATAACTGATGCACCTAAATTTGTACTCCTTACATTAATTTAGCATCGGGTATCTTGCTTCATTTAACTTTTCATTTGCCGTGGCTACTCTTTGGTGAGGGTTTTTACGGTATCTCTTCTCTGAGTGTTGGAGACGCGTTCTTAGAGGCACTCTTTCACTGACGGGGTATTAGAACCACGGCAAATGAGCAAAAAAGTTTCACATCTCTAAACTTCTCGTTCACATCCGTTCGCTTAGCCGTACTACCAAAGTCCTTCTCTGCTGCCTCTATTCGCTCGTCCTCATGGAGCACCCCGTTGATTTTGTTCATCGAGCGCTTCATAATTTCAACGTCATTCCCATGTATGAAATACTCATACAGGTTATTTATGTCTGGAGCCAAGAAGCAGCATGTTTTTTCCCACCGTTATCATTATTTTCGGTGTAAACTCGGTGTTTTCAGTGTAAACTCGACTCGGTGTAAACTCGGTGTAAACTCGGTGTAAACTCGGTGTAAACTCGGTGTAAACTCGGTGTAAACTCGGTGTAAACTTGGTGTAAACTCGGTGTAAACTCGGCGGGGAGATAAACACATTTTTATGCGATAACAATTGAAATCGGTCGCATTCTAGTATAGTTTGGCCGATATTCAGTCCATTACCCCATACACTCAATTATTATTTCCCGCGTTATTTTCCGTTCATTTCTCTCTATATCTCTCCGTAGATTATTTCTGATTGGTCACCAAATATGATTCTCCGTAGTACTCCTCCAGCAAAAAGACGTATCTCGATTTTCCATTTATTTTTATACTTCTGTTTTTACTAATAAATTTGAAATGATATTAGTAAAAATTGGTGTTTTTTTCTTTCTTATAATGGCCGTCAAAACGCCTCGATGCATAGTTCGAACCACTTCCTCCAATCACCGCGACGGATTTCGTTTACAGCCGCCTGACACAACAGCCGTAAGAATCGTCTCAACATTCAGCGGGGCAGCTTGGGGATTCTGGGTTTTTCGAAGTTGAACTCCCTATGTTTGAATTGCCTTAGTTTGAACTCCCAGAGTTTAACCTACCGAGAATCATTCACAAGATGGTTCATAAAGTCAGCCACGCGGACAAAGTACCAAAGCCAAATCGTTGAGTTCCCAAATCCCGATGCCAAATCATTCATTCTACGCCATTTGACCCGCAAGGTCATACCCACTATCTCCCACACCAAAGTCGGCGTTCCGCCCAAAATCCACACCAACTCCAGATAACCTTCGTTACCAAGTATCGTGGCCGCTTAAACTCCATCCTTCGCGTCGCTGAAATCTATCAATAACACGTATCCTCCAGTAATAACACGTATCCTTATTTTATCTATTTATTTTTATACATCCGTTTGTATTAATAAATTTGAAATGATATTAGTAATAATTATTGTTCTTTTTCGATTTTCGTTTTCTCATAAAGACCGCGAAATCGCCCCGGGCACCGTCTGAAGAACTTCCACCAATCACCGCACCGGATTTCGTTTACAATCGCCCGCATCAACATCCGTAAGAAGTGTGTCTCCGTTCTCCACTCTGTCTTTCGAGGTTGAACTCCCTAGGTTTGAACTTCCTGAGCTTCAACTTCCGCAATTTAGACCTCCCAGTTTTTTGTCATAACGTGGCCATTCCCCATTCCAGGCAACTTCCAACCCATACAGCTCCTATCTCTCCATTTATAGACTTCCTGACAAATCCCCCAAGCCAAATCGCTGAGCCTGAAAATACCTATGTGAACTCGTTTATTGCGCGCCATTTGACCCGAAAGGGAATACCGGAA
This sequence comes from Mesochordaeus erythrocephalus, assembly GCA_004367975.1. Classification (NCBI taxonomy): domain Eukaryota; kingdom Metazoa; phylum Chordata; class Appendicularia; order Copelata; family Oikopleuridae; genus Mesochordaeus; species Mesochordaeus erythrocephalus. Next base: position 8,962 of record SCLF01741438.1, on the reverse strand, counting down.
AACTATCTTTCGCGCCAACGCCAGCTTTCCGACCGAAATCCATAGAAGCTCCCGACATCCTTCGTTACCAATTATCGTGGCTGTTTAAACTCCATCCTGCGAGTTTTTTTTCATTTTACATTCCAGCATCGTCTATAATTATAGCCTTTCCGAGTCACTTTCTTAGCACAAACTGGAACTGGGGACTGAGGTGAAAAGCTCACCGGATAACCTAACATGCGAGGACCCATCACTATAATAATCTATTCAGTCAATCGTCGTAAGAAGTAGAACTTACATCGGCCCGACCTGAACCATTTTTACTTGTTTTGACAACTCACAGCAGAATTCGCAGCAAAAATTATGTATTGCTCAAGCTCTGGATGTGGTTTAGGATTTGCTTCTATCGGACGAGTCTAATTCCAAATATGGGCGTTTGGGGAATAGTTAATTTCTGATACAAAGATACCCTACTTTGGTGATTACAAAGATCCCGACCTACCGTTTTGGAAACTAATCGTAATTTTGCCTCACGGTTCTATACAATTAACTGTACAGTTACACTTGGTATCTCCTTTCTAGTTGTGTTGCAGCATAAGCCAACTACTTTAGCATAAACGTGGTGTATTAATGGTTGTATACATATAAATTGTGGTTCATTAATTCAGTATTGGCTTCATCCTTACCTTCATCAAACTTACTCCTAAATAAACCGGAAGAATTTCATATGGGAGCCAATCCGAAAAGTTTTTCACTGACACCCTTAAATTCTATTAGTTATTACTACTTACAATTTTTTTCACTGGCAGAAAATTAATATACAAAAGTGATATTCATATTTAGAAGACGCATTTATAGCCTAATCTTGGATAGTCAGGGCCGGTGCATTGCACAACTACAATTTGTTTTGCACAGTTTTCAGAAGCTTCATCACAATTACGTCGGACAGAAACCCATTCACAGCTTTCTGTATTTGTGTCAAGATCACACGTGACGCATTCGGCCTCTTGAACTTCGCTTGCATCTGTTGAAATACGGAACAGATGACGTTTTCTTTGCTCGGTAAGATCATGATTTCCGACTTTTAGGCCACGTGCAGCAGTAAAGTAGAGGTGACTAGATGAACTGTCGATAAAATTTAAGCTCGTTACTACCCATTTTTCAGGAATGCTATCGGTCAACCATGTGGTACCTAAACAACAAAATAGACCTGGATTTCGGAATTCACTTTGTGGCAAACATCCTAGTAATTATTTTCGTTTATTACATGATAACTAACCCAAAGCGAAAATATGTATTCATAGACGCACCTGACCTTTAACCGTAACTTTAGCCAGAAAGGTTCTACACGGGACATGCCCGATCGGCCTACCACTTCGAGATTTCTATTACACCAGGAGTGCGTCGAGGTTAACGCGACCGGTCGGTCAAAAAGCGTTAACATCAGGCCACTGGTGTTCAACGTTCTCCCAAAGAAGTCCTGAAGCAGAAAACCCTTTTCCACTTCTAATAAAAAATGCCGTTAATCTCAATGCACACCTGGTATAATGTGCAGATGTATGAAAAGCCGACTCGCCGACTCGCCGCTCGACCATATATTGTATATTTTTGAATTTTTGCGTGATTAAAGATATTCCATTGCCAAAACTAATGGTACGTCTCTTCTAAAAATATCTCCTAGTTTTAACTCAGTATGTTCCTAAATGTGCCTCGTATAAAGTACTTGTTTACCTGTAAATGCAATACGGTGTATTTAAAGATGGCATTCATTTTGACAGTGCTCAGTTTGGACGTTATCCTCCTTACCAAATATCCCTTTTGGATTTAGTACAATAACGTCCAAACTGAGCACTGTCAAAGTGAATACCATCTTTAAATACACCGTATTGCATTTACAGGTAAACAAGTACTTTATACGACGCACATTTAGGAAAATACTGCGTTAAAACTAGGAGATATTTTTAGAAGAGACGTACCATTAGTTTTGGCAATGGAATATCTTTAATCACGCAAAAATTTAAGCCCGTAAAATCTCAAAGCGATACAACGTATGACGTCGAGGAAAATGCGAGTGACAATTCGATGGTTAATAAAATCGGGTGCATCTATTTTTTAATAGGTAATAAACACTAAGTCTGCTTTTTGAAAAACTTGAAAACAATCAAATGGAATGTTTACCATGTCGATCCAATAATAGTCGTACCGCAAAGGGAAGTCGTACAGGTATCGACAGAAATTTGGCGGGCAACATTCCAATAACCATCAGCAATACTATGAAATCATCATCATACAATTCCCAATAATGAATCACAAACCTCATATTATATGCGTGCAGGTATGTATCCTTCTCGTTAGTTTTTTTCGAATAAATAGTGAAAAACACACCGAAGTCATTAGTTAAGAGTGGTTTGAAGGGGCCAAATGATCCAACCCAACCAACTCCATTGGAATCGTCTGCATTGACCCATATTTGGTTGTCCCAATAACCCTTTCCCGGTTTAGTTTGCCTATACAATGGACAGTGATATCACTTCTGGGATTAATAACGTGATTATATCGATTCATGCTAGTCGATTATTACTGATTAAACGTGCTCAAAATTATGTGTATTTAAACACATTCTCCGATTAGTTAGCCTCTAGGCATCCACGTTTTTTTATTTATTATGGACATGTGGTGTAGCTGAAATATAAAGTATTCAGTAGAATAGAGATAAGTGGCTATCCAAACTACGTATGCGAAATTTTGGTTCAAAACCGGAGAACCAACTTTTAATATTTCAGCGCTTTTCCTCTAATTCTAGATTATTTCCTATAACTGAGGATAACTCTGTAACGTAATATAGTAGTGACCATAGAATTAACCACATGATTCAGACCTATTTAACAAGATTTTTGAAAACTAATTTGAAAAAAAAAAATGGTTGACTAGAGATTATTGGATAATTCAGGTGTCGTACAGGTGTTAAAGAGAGGAGAAAAGCGAAATATTGGGTACGGGCTGTCATGGTCAACCGAAAGTAGATAAATGGATTTAAAAAATTATGTTTCTTATACATGAAAAACATGTGTTGTATAAGCACAAATGTGCCAAGAAATTATATATTATATATAATAATGTTATTAGAAGATCATAAATCATATAATATGTAGACCAAGTGTTCATGAATACCCTGGAAGGAAATTTAGGTAGTTATTAATATCACGAAGCCAAAGTGACGGGCCCAGAGTGCATTGAGGGATATTGTACCTGGGAGGGAGATTAAGCTGGATATCAAACTGGTTATTATACGAAGTGGTTAGGATGGCTTCTTAAAGACACCAGGTAAAACTATTTATTTCTACCCATGATGAGATGTCTTATATATTTTACAGTGTCGTGTGAGGTTTGATCATTTAAAGCCCATTCCGAAACAATTATTGTCGACTGATTTACTGCAAGTATATTCACATGGCGAGCCGGTTAAGTTAAAACTCGTACCCTTTATGCGATATAAGAGGATGAATGGAAGGAAGAAAATCGATGAAATATTGCGACGAATCTCCAAAGTAACGGTCCCAAGAAGTCAAGACAGGACACCTCCGAGTATTTCAGAGGAACCATGGAAACGCTAATTGACCATAGCACTGTAAAGTCCTATTTGAATAGAAGTTTACATTTTTTGTCTGCTAGTACATGTCAACCAGGCCATGACATGTATAATTATGGTGCCTTTACAACTCCATTCCTGGTATTTGTATGGTATATAATGTAGTTACACACCGTTTGCTCGCGCTGCATACCCCAAGAATAAACAAACCATCATTTAACCGATACAATGAAGAAAATATATAATATAAACACTGGAACTTCATCAACTGACATCATGTTCTGTTCATTCAAAATTAAAAAATAAATAGAAACCATAATAAGCGTCTACGGTAAAATAACATGTGCGTAAGGGAAAGTAGCTAAGCATCAAAAGACCAGTTGCAGCGGGAAATTAGATATGTAATTAAACATACACGGTGACAATAAATTGACCGGTTTCTGATTTCCAACGCAATTAGATAATTTTGGCCATGCTGCCATTATGAATATAAATACTTGAGAGACTTAATTTTCTTCGTTTCCGTTCTTTATAACGAATTATATTGTGTGAGCGGAGTTGTTGACTGGCGGTTTGTTATCCAAGGTATGTAAATCTCTCAGGCTTTCTATTCGTATTTCAGCACGACTAAATCGGCAACACGTTTGGAGACTCGGGATATTCAAGGATTCTATTCTGATCTCCAGTTCTAACGCCTACCCGAAAGTGAAATTGCGACCAGAAGAATCATCGCGAAAATAGACACGTGTATGTGATGCCATACCGAAATGGGCACGTTATTTTTTGCTCATATAGCCATATTACTTAGTAGATACTACAGTCTGATCCGCTCATTGTACGAGATAGAAACGTAACAAAATTGATTAATATTTGACTTCAAACCAATCCTTAACCCCACCGTCTTCACGTCCAGCATGCTTGCACTCCCCGTCTATCTTACATGCCAAAGCTTTGGATTGAGTAGCATCACGCGAGGACCAAACAGAGACGTACCATGTAGAATCAGGTGACCATGATAATTGAGTTAAATATCGGTTTTCCTGGTTGGCCGTAATTTCACATTTATCAGCGGGATCGTCGACGCAGCCGATACCTTGATCGAATTCGAGCGACCCATTTTCGTCAACTGGAAACCCAATTAAGTACGGGTGAATATACACAGTATCATAACCAGTACATACCATTCCGCGTTTTTACTGTAGATACTACCTCAAATCAAATAACGGTCGACTTTTCTTTATTACATAACTTTTTGAAGCTTTACATGATTAAAGATTAACTCATTGCTTTCTTTTGAAAATTTGTCTTTTGGCTTTAGTACAGTAGAGTTCAAACAGAGCATTGTCAAAGTAAATTCCATTTTATCAGCCGTAATTGTATTTTCTTAATTAAAAAATTGCACATAAAAATTATACCGAACATTTACCAACTTTAAGTAATATAATACATCAATAAATGGATTTTTTCTATTTCTCTCTGTGAATTAAAGGTCTATTTTTTATATGAGCCAGAAATTAACGACCAATATACAGACAAAATTTCGGATTAGACCAATCACTCGATTGGTTAGATAATTACAGACAAATCGATGTCCATTACATTGTCCGCTAATGCCCAACTTCTAGACGAGTATTCCCAAATAAAATACACATATTAAAAGGGTGATCATGCTAAAACGTAGAACCCTTTCCATTGCTCCCAGATAGTAGTTAACGTTGGTAGAAGTTAGTTTTTTCATGGATTATGTACAAAACTATAATTCCTAGTGGTTATTTATTTTAATTAAGACACCGCACCGTTTGGGCGCAAATGTGCCATAAGATATTTTAAAAAGAGACATACTATTAAATCAGCAATGGATAATTCCTTAATCGTGCACAATTTCAAAATATTTCAAAATATACTTGAAACAAAATTGCAACGTGAGTTTAAAATGATAAAGGTCAATTTTAACATATTTCATACTGCCAAAAGGCTTATTATTTAATATTAACGCTCTTGTAAAAACTGGAGCACTGCCGTCACAGTTTTTGATGATTATCCCCCAGAAGTTAAAATTTAAAATTGGTCATAGAAAATGTAGCCGTAACATCCAATGAAATGAGCGAATTACAAATTAGACGAATCAAAGAGTAATTCATGAGCGGTAAAAACATCGAATAGTGATTCGACGTTTAGTAATAAGCCATTTAAGGAAGCTTAATAAACAGTATATTTCATTCTATCGGTACACTACAGACATGCAAATTTAACATAATCTCTGCGGGACAAGATGGCGTCATTTAACAAATAATATTAAGGGTAACACACACGCTGACGGTTATGTATTTGAATTATATATATAGCGAATGCCCGCATGTTTAGTTTTCTGTTCGGCTGCTTCAGGGCAGCATATAATTGTGGGAATGGGGTATTTTAAAAATAATAGTACTGGGATGAGTTCAACCGACTAGACTGATGAACGAAGAGAACACAAAAAAGCGGAATAGAGACTGAAATTAAAAATGCAAATGGTTTTTTATTGTCATTACTGAATCGGGTCCGCTGATACTATTTCTATTATTCAAAATAATTGAACGATTATTCGCCAACCAGTGAGATAGAAAAACAATTATCAATCATAATACGACCTTCTTGAATACACATCAATATACTTTCAGTATAATATTGCGTTAGTATAGTATTTCATGATTTAAATACTGAAGGGTTTGCTGACTCACTACATTATTATTTTTAAAATATCCCATTCACTCTATTTTAACCCTCTTGTAACAAAATGAGGGACTTCGCTTCGGCAAAATTGTACGAGATGTGGTCATAGCGTTTATAGTTTTAATAAAAAGGTGGCTCTCGTCGACATCGTGCTTTTTTATTTCGAATCAGGAATCACACCAAATTGGTGGCCGAGATGACACTCTAGTGGAAAATTAAGGTACTTAGAAAATAGCGCTTTAAAAATTCAGTTTTTTACAATTTAAGACAGCGGTATCTTAGTTAGGAAAACATCGAGCAGTACTTCTGGACCGAATTTTCTTGCGCACATTTTAGGATAACCTTCGAAAAAACCGGACAAATACTTCCCCTGTTGATATTTATCTGATCTAAAAATTTAAGCCTATATAGTGATACGTAACTCATTATTCATTTGAGAACTTTTTGAATAGAAACGAAAAATAATTTCGACCAAATGACAACCACTCATCTGTGCCTTGTACAAGATGAAATTAAACGACATTATTGACAGTAACTTATACTGAATACTTTATATGGCCACTAGCATGCATACCCATAATAAATAAGGAACATATGGATGTCTAGAACTGAAATAATGGGTTTCGCGAATGTGTGTCAAGCGGCACACATTGCAGCGTAGAGGTAGTTTCACCCGTGCAGCGTACCGTTAAAGTTGATAAAAGCTGTACAGTATTGGACCACATTGTTGGAATCTGTAATTTAAATAAATTCACAAAGCGTGACATTAGTATTTATGTTTAGTTTCTACCTTATTATGTACTATTATTGCAAATTATGTATGTAACGTATTGTTTTTAGGGACCTGATAATATATAAGAATAACATGGAGAACTTAGCGTTCAATACGACCGAGATTTTCAGCATGTAATGGATGAGCGTACATTGTATAATTATGTCGTCCTTGGAAACAATTTTACCTTTGTGGTAGTCTTGTGAAGCAATATGTGCCTAAGCCGGAATTAGGACGCACAAATATGGCCATCAATTGTTATGGAGACGAACCCAATAATAGCACTCTGCATGGTCTGCTTTAAAAGTTAATTTTTTATTGACACTTTCGCCGCAGAAGTGAGCGCTTCTCCAGATTATCTGTTGGTTATCATTTGTACCTCGTGTAGTGATTAATGGGTTATGATTGACCACGATTTTTAGCACACTCAAAATATATAATGTGAACCCTTTTTCATCTTTTTTTATCTATCATAATTTGGCGTCTATTGTTTGGTATAATGTGTAGCTCACGTGTGCTAACCATCAATCCATTCGCTATTTCAGACAAGAATTTCTTTAGTACTGACTATTTGGTTGTCGCGTCGAACGGTTGTTGACCATCGCGCGTTTGTATAGCAACCCCGTATGTTACCATTAATTACGAAACCTGGATCGGTGTCCCCTGTGGCCCTGGCAAAATTATATTTTTGTATATTATCCGTTTCGCTATTGTTACGTCGGCGAACGTAAAAGTCTCTCGGGCGGATTCAACTTAACGGATAAAACCTTAACCTTGTGGTCTGTATTTCTGAAGACTTGTATCTGTGTTTTAGTCTTTTATTTACTTATCATTTACAACCTATGCATGTGCTTCGTTTGGGTAGCATAGACCCGCCATCTCGGCTACTGTGGACTTTATGTCGTCGCTTTCTAGGTTATCCCTGGAGATGGATAGATTATAGCCTACAATATTTGCTTTCTTGAACATGCGGATGCGGTTAATTTGGTCTTTAAATGGTCCAATTTCAACCAACTGGCCCCTGGCGTTGCAGTACAATGTATTGCTACCTTACTAACATTTCTCAGTAGGTCCTTTACCCATCAATCTTGATGGGTACGTCTATCTATGTATATATAAATGTTATATAGATATGTATATATATATATCCAATAGATTGCGTTCCCTAAACACTTGTTTTCCTATATTTCACATTTTTGAGAAACTTTTGTGCAGCAGGCTTCGCTCAGCTCCGCTGTCAAACATTATGAGGATCGCTTTATTTATGTGTATTAGGCTGGCGTTATAGACTGGAGTGTATTGGTGACTTGGATTTTTGACCATATTAATATCTGAGCGCCTATTCAATCAGAACTAGCTTGGAAATTGGAATTTACCATATTTTGGTTTCTCCCATATTGATTGTATCCCGTTATTGGGACGGTAATTTGAAGTTTTTGGGCTATTATATCGTGTTCTAAAAATTAAAGATCGAAGGATTGTGGCTTTGCTTTAACCCCGGTCAAATATTATTTATTATGGTTTGTCGCAATTGTCTGTATCAGTATTGGCCAATTAGATTTTCAAATTTTCAGCAATTAACTATGCCCAATAGCTCCTCTCGCAAAATCTCTCTCGGTGTGTCGGATTGACCGTGGGCACCGTCTCTGTGGTAGGAACTACTAATACAATTCCCCAAACCTTACTGCCACCGGACTCCCCTCATCAATCAATTCGTACCCTACCAAAATAACTTTTAAAAATCATTTCTTCTTAACCCGTGCGCTGCAGATTCGACTCCCCCCCACACACGCTGCATTCTGTGCCGCCCGACACATTTGTTGATTTACACATTGAAACGAATAATTTGAGCTCTAGATTCCAATTTTTCTGTTGTTGGTTGAGGGTATAAGAGCTAGTTCGAAAAGAGA
>SCLF01741326.1:0-22022 GCA_004367975.1 Mesochordaeus erythrocephalus | reverse complement strand
AGTGTTACATTACAAAAGTGCGTACAATTGTTTCTGCTCAAGTTATGGGAATTGGCAATCTTGTGCCAGATTGTACCGTGGCGGTTAGGCTTTCATAAATTTTGGTTCATTTTTTCACGCTGTTCCAATTTGTCTGATAGGGTTATCAGTCTCGCTTATAGTCTCGCTTATATCAGTCTCGCTTATAGGATTTTAATTCGCCATTTTGATATTCTCTTTGTTAAGAGTGGTGAACGCAAATTCAATTAGAAGCACACGAAAAATCGTAACCTCTCCAATTTAGTCAACCGTTTATGATTTTTTAATACTTTATTATTTTTCAATTAAAGGAAAATTCTCCAATATTATACAAGCATATAATTTGTCCGAAATGGTGTGGTTTAATGTGTTCAGTACGATTTAAGCTGACTTCGAGATTTGAATATGTGATGCGAGTCCCAGTGGGTTACGCCGAGCGCAACTTATCTTAGATGACTTAGTTTCAGACAATTTTAAAGTATCCTTCAATCCATTGAACCTGTGAACTTGAAGAAATGCTATTATTATTTAATTCGCTAGCTTCACTAACAGTAGACGAAAATATATCGAAGAGTAAAATATCTCGCTGAAACTCGATTCAGTGAGCAAATATCGAGATCTTTGGCGTAGCGATTTTTTTTAATAGTAAAACTGGGGTTTCTTTGGCAGTTTAACCAGCACGATGCACAAATAAATCTACCCATACGCTGCAATCTGTGCCGGTTGACACATTCTAATTTGAATAGACAATTTCCAATATATACTAACATTCAAGCTGTTTTTGGTCAAATTAGGCCTTTCTTGACCTTATGGGGTATACTTACTACGGCATTATATCTACTTGTGGACTTATTTGCAATATCCGCCTACGCAATCTATTATTATACGCAAATTTGTGATCTATTAGGTGCTGTGATTCCCTATCGATCCCTTTGCCAGAATTCCAGATAAAAAGGCTGCAATAGCCTAGTCGAACTTTTCATAACATATTCGACCCTCAATATGTTCGATTGAAAACCTTTGGTTATGTGGACTGGGCAATTGTCAATGGGAATAATAAAACCCCGAAACAAGAGAATAAATATTCTGTAACCTTCCTTAGGAAGCTTTCCAACCGACGAAGTTCCAAATTTTGTTTGGCTCTTTCGCAGTCATATTAGCTCGTCTCTATGTGAAAACATTAGTTTGGCGATTAATATTCAAATGGCTTTGACAATAAAAAGGGGTAAAAAACACTCGCGACAATTTTGAGGTCTAGAAACGAACTTTGAGGAAACCCTATACTTATAAACCTATACCTAATGCTAGTCTGACGCATTTTCGGCTCAATTAACAGCAACGGTTCATTAAAAATAGCCAATTGGCTTGGCTTTCATCGCCATTTCAGCACTTTGTTCGTCTTTGCGCCACTCGGGCACCTGTTTCTGGTGACTTTTCCGTTTGGTGTACTTAATTCCATCTTGATAAAATAGATCGAGTAATCTTTGAATTCGTCAGTATCTCTGACAGGCTCTTATAGCTGTAGATGTTCTCACTTGAATCTTTCCATTCCATTTTTTTGGAATTTGGCAGTTGGCAGTTGGCGAGTGAGGACCTTTTTATGTTTTTTACTCTTTAATTTGAAAAAGAGATCAGTGATTGGATCGAGAAAAATGGGAAAATTTGAAGAGGGAATTTATACAGTAAGTGGTTTCACTAATGATAGATGCGACAATGCCAACGGTCAACTCCGAAAGGAGGGTCTGTGGTATAGTTAGATGTGAAATGGTTAAAGATAACAATTATGAAGATCAGACAACTTACTGCAGACGTTCCAACTCTAGCCATAGTTCCGGAGGCGGGAGTATAAAACGCAATATCCGGACAAAAATCCCGTCCCAGTCCGTTGCAAAGGCGTGGTGCTGCAATTTATTGCGCCGGTAAGAGGGTGAAGTGCGAGGAAATCAGGCGGTCTAGATTGGGGGGGCCTCGTGTAGTGTCTGTAAGTGTTGATGTCTGAATGAAACGGAATTAATATTGGAACGGGGGGGGGGGCTAAGTATAAGTAAATAATAACGCGTTTGAGGTATATGCTGCATATGTTAACACGTTAAAGTAATTAATATAATAGTGTAATGATAGGCTAATGTGATAGGTTATCAAGTAATCACGGGTTGGAGTCGCTTTGTTTTTGTCCTAACTGGGATTGAAAATTGTGATATATTTACCGCTTTTTAACCCCTAGAGGAAAAAGTGAAGAGGAGATAAGTGACGAGTTAATAAGGTTGGTATAGATAGTTATTGGGGTCCGCTAACAATTCACGTTAAGATATATCAGTAATAATGAGTGCATATAATGAGCTGGGATCTACACAGTCTGGACGCTCATATCATTCTAGGGAAAGAAGCAGACATGGACCACGTAGCCAGTCGCGTGACGGGAGCATAAGAAGCGAGGATAATGACAAATATGACCAAGCACAGTTTGATAACGAAGACATGACAGACAGACACATGGATATTGATGATGAGGAAAAGGATACATTGGAAAAAGTCTCGAAAGATAAAGGTGAAAAGAGCTCGAAACAAACGAAAAAACGGAAAAAAGCGTCGCCAAAAGAAAAATTTCAAAAACGACACAAAGGCTCAAAAAAGGACGATAACAATGATAAATCTCGTGCACATGACTATCACATTATAATTAATGATAATATTCGAGCACCTTGGACACCTAGGCATAATAGTTTGATTGAAAATTTGCGCCATGGACAAAATGTTGACAGAACGTCCGAATTTCTCTGTATGGACTTTTCTGTTGGTAACAGCAGGGAGGAGATACTTAGAAAGCTCGAGGTATATAATATAGTTGCTAATGATGTAATAATCGAAAGTAGTCAGGCGCCTGATTTTTGGAAACAGGATGGCGTGCCACTAAGAGTGATTTTTAAACAATTAAAACACACTCTGATTGTAGCTTATTTTTTACATGAATGTCTGGTCCCGTATTCACTCTGGTATACATTGGGTCAGTCTGTTTGGTTGGGCGTCATGTTTACCTCCACGCATGGTTTTTTCCATGAATACACCCTAAGTGTGTACCAGTGTGATATTTTTATGGAAACCCTTATTCGTCATAAGAACACTTGGGATGCAAGAAAATTGATTACGGATGACCGCGAAAAAGCCAGAGATATTCGAAACCATGCATTTGGTTTGGTGCAGAAAGAAAGACGTGAATCGGGAAGGAGATATGGCACAGTAAAAATATATTGGATGCCAGGTCACCAAAACGGATGTTTACATGCGTTTCTGAAAGTTAACAGTTGGATGAAACCTACCGGCATTGTATGGGATACATTTATGGACGCATACAAGAGTAAACGAATATTGCTGTTGAACAAGCTTGGAAAGCCAGTTATATACTCCAACATTCCGAATTATACCGATCTGAGGAAAAAGCAGAACGATCACGACATAAAATGGAGAGAGGAGATGTCGAAAAAAAACAAAAATTCGAACTATCGTATAAAAATGCGACATATTACGTGGTCGGAGCGATCAGCCTACTGTATCGGAAAGGAGATTCTGTCGACTCCTAATAGAATGGCCCAGCTCCAGCAGAGATTCTGTCAACTCATGCAGCCGAATCTTTGGTTTAAAAATACTGAAGATACACATATTTTGCATTTATCAGAAACTGAGGCGGAAAAAAACCCCATGACGGCCATACGCACAATACGGCCACAAACTTTGGCTGAGGCTAAAAAAGCTTTCATTTGGACAAGATGCGCAGGCAAAACAAGTTTGGAGGTGTTATTGCTGCTGAATGACATTGATCGCACTGTGACTGACACTTTCAACAAATTTGGCAATATACTAACGAGCATGTATAAGTATAATCAGATGGTGCAGGCTATGAGTGAATACAAGCATGAGGAGTCACGGTTAGCGCAGCTGGTTACCCAAAAACAAGTGTCTATGATTGGCAATTATGTATTCAAGAAGGAATCCGACTACGATTACCTTATGATGAGCACTTTAGGACAAAAAACCCTACCAAGTGACGTTGCCGATGCTATTGCAACATTAGAAAAGTTTCAAGACCGAAATAATACTCACTCGCGTGATCCAACTGTAGATATGGATAATAATTGGGCGGAGCCTAAATGGGAAAAGAAGTTCAAATTCAAATCCGTGAGTGTGTTTGACAAAAAGAGTGAAAAACGAGCACTGGATGAAAAAGACACGGTGTTTGTAAACTTGTCGAGAAAAAGCAATTTATATGCAAACGCGAAAAAAGCTGTAAACGAGGAACGGAGAGCAAATACTTCATTGTCACAAGGACAGGTGAGATTATTCGGTAGGGCGTCCAGTACTCCTGATTGTCCTGTAATATACGATACAAAACTGATATGTCCTGACGGGGATGCGAGTGGTTTAGAACAAATTGACATTAGTGATAATTCAATTGAAACCAGAATGTTGGGTGCGAAAGGGTCAGAAATGTTAGTATAAAAATACCTGAATTATCTTCGATCATGGTACGCCGGAAACGGGATGATTCAGGTAAAATTCATCAGAATGACACGCCAAAAGGTTTTAGGACCATTTTGACAGAGCTGAAATCGGTAACATGTTGCGACGACAGCAATAATGCATACGGGAGTCAGGTAGGATCAGGTGATGCTTCGGATCGGTATCTTGATGCTCTTGACGATTTACCACGTGGAGATCCGGGCGGATCAGAGAGAGGGCGGACGGCTGATCTGAATTATAAATTTAGATCTAACGGTAGGGAAGCACATGAAGGTGCGGTGAAACATCGAATGGTAAGCCATTTCACGTTCCCTTCACCTGAATTGATAGAGGGGGGTGCGAATTCGGAATCGGGTATGATGGGATGTACGTTTCCTAAGCTAAAATTAAACGCGCTCGGTACCAATACTAGTGATCTATATAATAGACGAGTTTTTAAAGGTAGAAAGGCTAATATAATTAAAATCAACAAAACTAAAGTGGTGAAACTGAAAAACAGCGTTATACAAGATAAGCTCTCAATTAATGAAAACATATATTGGGCACTTTTTGAAGCCGCAAGAATTGATGGAATTACATTTCGGGTAGGAGAAACAATTATAGTTAACCAAAAAAAGAATATTGATGCCCTAATTATTGAATCTTTTGCATGGAAAAGAGGTGATACCGGGTACGTTTATGATAGCACTAAATTTGGAAACAAAAGAATGAAGCTTAGCGCCAGACCAGTAAGTGCCCGTTTCCGATGGTTCGGCTGGTGCCTCATTTATAATAGGTGGATAATTTTCGCTTTACGAGTGGTCATGGATTGTGTTCCAACGGGGGACGAGAGTGGAAATATTGAGGAGTCGCTATTTATTATTGAAAAACTGATTAACCTGCAAAAAAATCTGCAGCAAAGAGTGTTTATTGTTGAAATAATCAAAAATATAAACGCAATTTCCACATATTGTCCACCAATTAGTCGAGAACTATTCGTGCACATGGAAATGCTTATGTGTAAATTGGCCGATAGATTACATAGTAATATTTTTTCAAATACACTGGCTTCCATAAAAACCCGTCTCGAAACAATTGTTAATGATATCGATAGTCAACCAATACATGTTACCCAAAATGCTGACCTAGTTTATGATGAGTTGGATTTGCAGTTCTGTGAAAGTGCGCGAGTAGAGTCAGAAAGTATCGGAGATTGTTTGTTGAGGGATCGTGATATTGCGCCAAATGTATGCCGTTCTGAAGACTTTAATAGATTCGATGTATTCGAGGAGCAAATCATATCGCCAAAAATAAGGGAGAATATTGTTAACAAATCAGACTTGGTGATCGAGTTTGATCCTAGGTCAATTTATTTCGGCAAGTCCAAATTAAGCGATTACCCTTTTTTTGAAAAGTTTAGTTTGGAAACGGAATTTTTAGATCAACTGCCGATAAGAAACGAGTTCTTGCCAATGCTTCCTACTGTACCCAGTTTAGAATTTAAATTTACAAATAGGGCTATTTTTCAATCCTCTGCACTCCCATCTCTAAATGAGGCGAATTTAATATTAGGCGACATTAAAATCAGGATTCCTAGTGCTGGCCCGCATAAACCGAAAGAAGTCACTAAGGATCGGATAAATCTAGAAATATTATATACAAATCTGAATCGACCGATTCAGTCGAAATTGATTAAATTGGTCGATACGTACCCGGAAGTTGCGTTTTTTTTGTTGGCTGAGCTTGATACGTGTTCCGAGGAACTGAAAGACAACATAATTATACCGCTAAATTATAATTATATAAGTCACCAACCAGTACTGTTAGATGATAAGTACAAAATTTTTTCAATGATAATGTACAAGACAGTATTGTCTAAAAACATAAAACAAATTTCACTTCCGGCACCATTTACAATGGCTTTTTATAAAGATGAGAACTGTTCGGTTAATTTGGCAACGTTTTACAGGCCCATAAAGGACTCTAGAAAATGGTTGCCATTGAGTGGGTATCAGTCATTTATGGAGACATTTGATAGGGTCATTAAAATTCAGAAAAAGGTTCCGGCAATATTGACAGGTGATATCAATGGAAATATCAAGTCGGCTAGATCACCGTATGAGAGAACTTACATACCGGATATGCGAGGCCAGTTGGGGGATTATGATAATAGAATTTATAAACCTACATTTCATAAGAAAGTGAAGGGGAATAAAATTTCCGATACCACAATTGATATTGTGTTTACTAAGGAGGTAGGATGTGCAGTGGAACATTTTTCTGGTCGGGAAATTTTGTGCAATGATGGCCATGACATCATTCTGATCACTTTGGAATATACGATATCGGGTATTATAGGTATGTTGAATATTGATAAACGCCCAAAACTGAACAGAGTGATGTATCGGCACCTAGCCTTGACAATGTATGATCACCTGTGCTTAGAATTGAAAAATCTAGAAAGACAAGACTCCATAGGACTGACTGGTTCAGTATGGCGGAGTAATATTTCGCCCATAAACGGAAATAAAGTAATTTATAATAAAGTACGCGGCTCGGCATATGTATTCGAATTTTTGGAAAATTTGGTCGGTCTAGTACAACCAGTGATATCGAGTTCAATACCTATATATAGTGCGTACAAACATATCTCAGCCAAGAGTAAACGATTAAAAAATATTTTGCATTGTCTGGATAGAATTTTAGTTTCAACGAGTGATGAAATTTTACATAATAAAGTGAGCATTGCAAGTACGCAGATTATGGCCTTAGCTAAACGAAGCTATGCAGCGGACAGGAGACAGAAATATAACATGAATATCATGTTTAGTTACTTTAGTCAACTGGACCTTTTTAAGCTAAATAAAAGGCTCAACCCTAAGAATCGTGTAAATAGTGGATGTGAGGAGATATTCTCAGCGGGGGAACTGGCATGCGAATTTATCCGACTATATAAGTCAATTATCGAACATACTTTTAGTATTGAACCAACGTATGACATCACGGGTACATTACCATATATTTTAACTGACAACAGATTTTCATTTGAAAAA
The DNA here is from genome assembly GCA_004367975.1 of Mesochordaeus erythrocephalus. Classification (NCBI taxonomy): domain Eukaryota; kingdom Metazoa; phylum Chordata; class Appendicularia; order Copelata; family Oikopleuridae; genus Mesochordaeus; species Mesochordaeus erythrocephalus. The sequence continues at coordinate 14,457 of SCLF01741326.1, read as the reverse complement.
GACCTAATAGAATGGGAAGACAGTTCTCCCTCTGGAAAGTCTTTTCAGCAATTATTGGGTACACTAAAACCTATAACTCGCGGCCTGGAATCTAATCTTAACGGTGAAACTTTGGACGCATTGCCGGCATGTTATAAAAGGCTAATATTCAAAGCCATTGAAAACTATCTATTTTTAGGAGTGTTCGATGACAAATTTTTGTGCACAAAATTTTGTGCAATTCAAAAAAAGGGCAACCCTAATGAGATAAAAAATAGACGGTTCCTAAGTATTGGTCGGGCGGAACAGCAGCTGCTGGGAAAGGTTGTGGCGTGTAGCCTGCAGAATTATTGCGAAAAAATGAAAATATTCGATAATAACCAATTCGGATTTAGGCGCTTTTCTGGCTGCGATTTGGCAGTGGCGTCGCTTATTATGAAATTATCAAAAATTAATACTAAAGCATTTGGATATTTAACCCTCCTCGACCTCAGCAGCGCGTTTTTCAGCATAAATTATGATATAATCAAGAAAGTGTTGAAAAAGCTAGTTCAGCCACATACAATGCTATTCTTCGAAAGTTTGCTTAGACCCCGTAGGGGGTATTTAATGTCTAAAGGAGTGAAATCCGAACTTTTCAATATACCCCCTACGGGGTGTATGCAAGGCGAACCGTCCAGCCCGTTGTTTTTTAATTTGTGCATCAACGGGTTCATAAAAAAGGTCATAAAAGAAAAAGAAAATGACGACAGATGCGGTAGCATAGCACAGTGCTACGCAGACGATAGTCTGGTAGCGCTGTGGAATGTCGATGCGGCCCGTATTAATATACAATTAAATAAGCTGTTGCTAGACTCTAAACAATACATGACCAACTGTGGGTTCTTAATTAATGGGCAAAAAACAGAAATCATGGCGTTTGGGTATAAACCGGCGAGAGACAAATTAGAAGGGGAAATTGACACCGTTCTGGGTAAATTGAAAACAGTAAAAATACAGCCGGCGTGGCAAATGAGCAAATATGCAAAATTGCAAGTTTTAATTAATGACCAAATTAGATGCATTTTGGATATTAGGGTAGGAAAACATACTAGAATTAACCAAAATGAAATGCTACGCATGGCGGACTGGTCACCTATACACTTAACCCATAAAAAATTGGCGATGAGTACCCTAAACAGAATTTTGCGAAATAAGGGACCGGCGGATTTGTATTTTGCAGTAAAATCCTGCATTAAATATAGTGATGGGAGCAGATATGATGATAGAAAGGATACTAAAGACATGAAATTTAAAAAGGCTTTGGCTTTGGGAAAAAGGATTCCGTTTTTTCTCCCAAAGCTGCCGGATTTAGGATATACAAATAACAGCCATAAGGTATTCCCATGCTGCCATTCTAAATGGTTTAACGCATTGCCTATTTACGTAAAAGAAATGTTGGGTACACCGGGATTTGATTTGGAAACCTCCTTACATTATAGGTCTATGTGCTTTCATAGGGTTAATGCGGGGATTAGTGCATGTTCTAGATGTAGAAATAGATTTCTGCCATCGGGCATACAGTATAATATTATGGTTGAGAATATTATTGATATGCTAAACTCGGAGTTAGACGTTAATGATTTTATAAAAATGAACGAGAATAAGTTGAGAGTAATGACTGATTTGACTCCCTTTTATTCAAACGACTTTCTTGGAAGGTGTATGTTCAGGGGGTATGACAGAGATATGGAGGAATGATAATGGAAAAACGTATACATAATTTTTTGATTGGATATATATTTCTTACTTACATATTATGTAAAAGTTCTGTATACAAATAGAAAAAGAGGATGCTGAGATATTTAGCTGCTTCTTAACCGGTAAATACTGAGAAATAAACCCAGAATGAGACAATAAACTAAAATATACGCATAGTTTGAGTTCACACTATGCGGATATAAATAACAGTCTGCAAAAAGTGATGTGTTTAAAATTCTGAGTTACCGTGTTCCCCGTGGAATGACAGTGGCCCTGGCGCGCTGAATAAGTACGCTGATCGGTAGTTGCGCAATTGATGGGTGGCTGTGTAATGTATATAAGGTGTACAAAGTAAAAATTTCAAAATGTAAAATATGTGTACAAATATGTAATTTGGATAGAAATAATGTTGTAAAATAAAGTAGGGTTATTGAATCACAACCATCCACCCGCAATGAGTGGAAATGTATGGATCGGTGCGCCCGGGCGCTGCCGTATTGCATCATAAGGATGTGAAATTTTTAAATGGAGATCCAGAAGTACTGACTCTGATTGGGGTGTCGATTTGATTTTAAAAATTAACGAATGTGTGAAGTAGGGATCGAAATTAGCAAAATAACTGGAAATTTTTTGTCCGTGTCAAAAAAAGCTCAGTATGAGCTGCAAAATATAAAATAGGTCCTAGAAGCTCTTATGTCTCATTTATATGTATGATTTATGTCACAATTTACTGCATATGTAACTCTGTCTATAATTCTGTAAAAAAACTGTATAATATTTTACGTGAAATTACAAGTATGATCTGTTTAATACTCTGCATGAATATAAATATAAAAATACATACATGTTATAATCGGTGAAGTCGTTGATGCAGAATGTCTTTTAGCAGGACACTGGATAGAGCAGTAGGATAACATTGGAGGCCGGATAACATGTAAAAGTTTGAGCGGATGAATTTTGAGAGGATGAGTAGCTGTTGTAGACATTAGTGAAGCAGAAACTTAAAATATAGATTAATAAGTTAAATAAATTGAATCGAAGTATACCCTAAGTCGTCTCCGGTTTGACCTGATTTGGCCCAAAAGGTGTATTTGGATGTGAAGCAATAAAAAAGTATTTACAGACGACGACAAAATAGGAATCTACGACTAAAAATGTGTGATAGTTGGTACCAACTACAGTTGAATTTGAAGGTAAAATAATGGGGCGCATAGAATTAGACTATAGGAATAATTAGACTGTGTCTGGTCGAATCACATGTAAATTTGTTTACAATGAGGACTGGGAAGACTATACAGGTCTTTCAGTAATGTATAAATCTGCCGGTTCTAAGAGTTAATATGAGATATACTTATGCTTTGAGGAAGTGGTTGATGAAGTTTTCTAGGATATTCGCGGCAAATTGAGGTGAAGTACCAATTGTCGAGTGATGGGCATAGCTCATTAGACGTAAAATTCGAAAAATGACAATTATAGAATTCGCGAGTTATAGAACTCGCTATATTGCTTGATGACGTTGCCTGGGGATACGTTGCTACGATAATGAGGATATAAGGACAACAAATTTTTTACGCGAAGTATCTTTATTCGGGATAGCGTTACAAAAATATGAAGTTTGGTGAGTAATGCATGATCTGGGCATTTGATGTGCACGTTAAAAATAGGACGGGAAATGTATCGGAAATTTTCGGAAGTGTACAAAAATGTCGAAATAAGGAGCGTGCAACTAGGTGTACAGATCGTGAGGATTGCTAATGCAGCAATAATAAGGAGGCTGGGACTGTAGATGGTTCTATAATTTCGTTCATATGAGTGAAATTATAACTAAAAATGTGTATCCCAAACGAATGATATTTGGACAAAAAAACATGAAAATATACGATAAAAATAGGCATAGACATGAATAATAAATGCAAGGATAAAGGCGAGAATAAGTGTGTTTGATTGATGAGGTCTTCATTGAAAATATATGCATAGTACACTTCTGGATACACTTCGGCACAGGTATGAACCACGAAATATGGCAGTTAATAGTTTGAAGATATATGTTCAGCTACACTCAGTGAACATAACTTGGAATGAACTGGGGATGTGGAGCTTAGGTGATCTATAATATAGATACGGGGATCACATTTATGCCATACCCTTCAATGAGATAAGCATACTGTCGGTTGACGCAGTAGTATCTGTTCAAGGGTTGTATGCAGTACAGATTTAGTACTTTTGATTGTTGGCATAAAGGATGTTTTAACGCGGATAGGAACGTTGGGGGTTCATCTTTGGAGTGCTCTGCGGGATGAAAAGATAACTGACGAAGGTATCGCACACCGCTTATCGTAAATCTGAGGATAAGCTTGTTGACATTACAAGCTGATAAATTGCAGCATTGAATGTCTTCACTGGACATCATTTGGCGACAGGCGAGACGGAAGTGAGTTGATTCATGTTTCCTGGATTGAGTGTTAGAAAAGATACGTAAAACGATAAATATAATTCATAAAATTATACGAAAATTCTGTTGTTTTGCAAGAACACTAAAGTCGATCTCTATTATATCACACATTTTTCTGACACAAATAGCGGTGAACACTCTACAATCAGGGTCACTATGACTGTATAAATTTTATGGGTACACACCTGGGAAAAGATGGCGGAGATAATCTATAAAAATATCCTAAGGGATGTTAGAGGAAAAGTTCGCCTCTGCTTGATTATTATGTTTGAGGTCTAGCGCTAAAACGGTAAAATAAAAAGTAGCTCTCACATTGTATGAAATAAGTATTAAAAAAGGTAATTTCCAAAATCACACCGGAGAAATATCTTTTGAGATTTGATAAAATACAGAATGTACGTAAATATTGAAGTTCGTAAGCAATTAGGTAATAAACATGGGGTTCGGACTCACTAAGTGGTATTGCTAAGGCAAAAATAATTAAGCTATAGGATATAAAGGTTCATGTTTAAACCATAAAAAAGTTCTGCTTCTGTATGATTATTATGTAGTGAATCTAGTGTTAAAACAGAAGAAAAAGTAGCACTCACAGTGTATGAAATAAGTAACAAATAGATAATTTCCAAAATCACACCGGAGAAATGTTTTTGAGATTTGACAAAATATAGAATGTATGTAAATATTGAAGTTATTAGCAATTAGACAATGAATATGGGGTGCGTGGACTCACTGAATGGGTTTGCTAAGGCATGGGAATATTGGCTATATGATATAAAAGTTTCCAATAAAATTTTCCAAAATCACACCGGAGAATTGTTTGCGAGATTTGACAAAAATACAGAATGTGTATAAAAACTGGAGTTTATAAGGGAATGTACAATAGATATGGGGAGGTTAGACTCGCTAAATGATGTTGCTAAGGCATAGGACATAACATGGTTGGGATTAAACACATGGATGGATAAGGGTGCGGCAGAGGCCAAAAAGACATTAAGAAAGTGAATATAACTAACACTAATCCTGCTGAATAATTCCTCCACAAGCGCTACTTGGTGTTGCAGGTGTAACATTGTGGATGAGCCAATAGATAATCCGTACTCAACGGAGGCGGCCTTTTTGTCAGTCCAGCCATCAATAATGTTTTGCCATTTGTCCTGCGAGTGCAGGTCACGGAGACATTGAAGTAATGTAAGGGCCCAGGGTTGAAGCTGTGTGACAGTAATGGGATAATGGGAACGTATACCACCGACTGAGGAGAGCAGAAGAGACGCTACCGTGTGCATTCGGATTGCGGGACCACGATCAGAGGCTTTGAAAAACTGCTCATTTGAGCAAACGCTGATCTCGAACTGAGCATGGTCTGGTAGGGGTATTTCTTTATTCATAAAGAATAAACAATTCTGTTTGAGGTCTCCATCTTGAAAAATTAGAGTCAGATTAAATAGGTCTGTAAGATTTTAGAGAGTGACGAACTTTTTCGGTCAGGATAGCTGAGGTCAAAAAATTACGTATCTTAGCGACTTGTGTGGAACAATAGGATATAATTTTGACGATATAAATTTACCGATAATAGTAAGTTATGCTATTGATATATAAAGAAGGGTAATTAGGGCAAACGAGTATTAGTATGGGGCAATCTGATGGAAACGTTTGATTATAATGGTCAGAAAGTTGTAATGTGTGGACAGCAATGGATAATCGCTTATAGACAGTAAATACAATGTGAAAAGATGTTAAACGTACAATTATTTAGTGAAAAGTACAAGTGATATGGGGACAACAAACCGAGTAATTTGCATAAATATAATGGACCGTAAAATGAACGTATTTAGATGAGTATACATCGAATAGAATAACTCTGAGTATTTACTGAAAAATCTAACATCGTACGCTCTAGGGCTAATAAAGACTATTAAGCCGTTACCTTTAATGAGGTCATATAAATATTGCAGTACGACTGAAACTGTCCACTCTGGAGGTACGAAGTCGGAACCAAGATCCATCCGCCGTAAGGAAGTAATACAGTCTTCACAGGAGCAGTATAAGTCGCCGGGAGGTTTGTTTTGGCAGGATTGTAGGAGGTAAGAACATTGCCAGGCCGTGCGCGCGGGGTTTACAAAGAACTTCTCTAGCCAAACATAACGGGTTGAAAGAGTTTGCTGTGACAAAGTATCAAGGAGATCATGCTCAGTGGCCTCCGCCTCGGATAACTTGGTCGTGATGGTAGTGTTGATACTCAGGTCCACTTCGGTGCGTGGTCCGCGCGGAGTTATAATTACCTTCTCGGGTATGCTACAAAAACTATGTAGATACATTTGATAATAATGATAATCTTACTTTATGTCGAGAAATTGAGAAACTGCATGGATAGGCATGTCATCTACCTGGCAGTTAGATAGGAACGTGTTACGACGAGTGGACGAACCAGGACGGGATGTTTCTAAAGCTGACCAGTCGATGCAATAGGTATTGCATATTGCAGTAAGGGATTGTATCACGTCTGGTTTACTTGTAAGTTGATAATTCTGGGTGACACCCCAGAGACGATCGAGAGTTGTATGGTCAAACTGGTCAAAATTGCGATGTTTTAAGGACCAGTTGGTTAGCTCATTTAGGCCTAGTTTACAACAAGCAACGGCCTTGTTGACTCGATGGTTTGAAAAATACTTTCGGCTCTGAAGTACCACTCGGTCGTTTCCGCTTAACTGACGGAGAATCCGGGTGGCGGTAGAAATGCACTTTACAGGTGTGTAGAATTGTAAATATATGGTAAATGAAAGCTTGTTTTTTTTGAAAAATATGCAAAATATAACTCGCACATGATACAAATTTCATTGAAAAATATTCACAATTTTCATCTAAAATGGGAACAGGTTCCATCGTATTTGGAATATATTTGGTGTCCTATATATTTTAGGGCTAAAATTTGTTAGTAGGACTCCATGGCCATATTTGCTCTGTAGTTCCTTTTCATGGCTAATTTCCTCATGGTATTTTACACAGCTTGGCCCTCGGGCTTCTTAGAAAACTAGAATAGAACACTTTAATGACTGTTGGGTTTTGTGTTGGATTAGTGAATAAAAAGCTCGGCAGCAGCTGATTGAATGACGTAACTTGGTCTGATAGTTCTGTTTTGCGACCCGAGATGCGTACCCTAAAAACCAAAAACATGAAAAACACAGATAAAGTTGATAGTTTTTAACTCTTAAGAGTACGCCGGCTGGCCGAGCTTGGTCGCTATGGAGTGAGTAGTTTTCAGGGAGTCCAGTAAAAGAAGTGAAAATCCAAATAAAAATATCTTAAACCTGATCACTCGTGCTAAAATCTAGGAAACAATAAAATCATATTGCCAAAATGAATGAAAATTAATTTGACCCCCAACAGTAGTCTGAATCAGACATTTAATGAATAAAACCGTCGCTGTCCGAAAATCGGGATTTGGGGATATTCATATGAAAAGGAGGCCGGAAATTGGAACCGAAAAGCGTGTGATAGTGGTCGGTAAAAAGGCAAATAAGTCTGAAAATCATAATGAAAATTGATGATAATTTGGAATAATGGTTTAAATTTTGTATAGCGCTGTAAAATGAGAAACTTAAATTGAAATACTGCTAACAAAGGGAGTAGTGGAAAAAACATTAGAATTAAGACGTTATATACACCTCCCATTATGCGTATAAGGATATGTGATTCTTTTTGGTTGAGTGTTAACAGGCGGGACCAAGCGGTGAGTTTTGTGCTGTGTTCGTGCTTGGCGCCATTCATCAAAAGTTGTAGACGAGTCCGAGTACTAAAAATATTTGGGTAAAATATAATCGGGTAAGGCATAGCCGGAGAAAAACAGGCGCATTATAAATAAAAGCGAAAATCTGTTAGAATAAAGAGGTTAACATACGATCCTGACGTTTTATGGAATGACTGACAGTAGGCGTAATGTGAAATAATAAAGGGGACGCCTAGGGTAATTTGAGTGGATGAGTCTGCTCGGAGAATGCTTGGCGCATACTAAGTAAAAATTGCAACAACGATTTTTTGTTCCTTGGTGTCAAAAGCTAGCCTATTGTTTGTCTCACCAGGAAATTACCTGCATAATAATGTCATGCGGGATAAATATGATGAATCAAAATTCTGTTTCTGTATAAATTATAATTGAGTCTATTTTTAAGCCGTTTATCTTACCAGGAAATTACCTGCATAATAGTACCATTTGGGATAAATACGATAAGTCAAAAAGTCTGTTTCGGTGTAAATTACAATTTGATCTAGTTTTAAGTTGTTGGAAAATGATAATACCCTGAATACCTATGAAGCAAAAATGAGATTTATACAATAATTAAAAATAGAAATGTTAGAACGGGAAGAAAGTTTCGGAAATTAAAATATATCGGCGCGAAAATGACGACTATGAGCGAAAAAAATGCAATAGAAATAGGCAAACTTACGTGCGCAGAGGATTATGCTGATTCACTTCGTTGATAGAGGAGGTTTCAGTAAAACTGCGAGGGATACGGGGACGTAATAACCCAATTCTAGCAGGCGTGATACATACAGGCGTTGTCTGGACATTTTTGTCCTGGACGTTTTTGTCCTGAGGAGCGACGGTAGTTTCTCTAAGTGACAATTGGGAGATAGTCTCTGCTGGTTCGGAGGTTTCTAGGATTGAAGACATGAGCTGGTTTGGGCGTTTTGTAAGTTTACGATACAATCTTTCTTTTCGCATTTTGAAGAATGAGGTTCTAAAATGATTCTATGTAAGATGAAATACAGGCGTGGGGGATATATGTGACCAATAACAGCGCTAAGGTGGCAGCTGAGCCAATCGAGACGAGGGTTAGGAAATAAGTTTTCGAATTCCGGAATTATCGTGAAAATGTTTCATGAAATTTTTTCGCGAAACTAAAAATGGAGCCGGAAAACGAAAACGCGGAAGTACTGATAAGAATATGGTTTCTCATATATATTATTGGTAACAGATGTTTCTCTGTGAAATTCGGGTCATGTAGTCTCTTTTTTTGAGTTTGTGGGAAAGGTGCAATGAGGTTGTCGAAAATAAGTATCGATTGAATAATCTACTCGAATTACATAGATGAGCGGGAAATAGACGGTATTGATACCACGATTTCGGGGAATCAAGAGCGTGGGAATGTCGTAATTAATAAGATAATTAATTCGGAAAAATAAGAATGAAGGCTGAAATGTAATGCGCATTGGATAAATTCATATGTACACTAACATCATAACATATTAACATGAGGCCTGCGAAATGAGTAATATATAATATAATAATATAATAAACTTTATTTTCTATTTGGTTGGTGGGAAAAGGATGAATTATATACAGTAAGGAATAATTTGATTGAGCGAATGGATATGACGGGAATAAGTAATTACAAATGTAAATTATATGTCCTGGATAACGTGAAGTGTGTTGTAGCATTCACCGATGCATCGTTTGCGAACTAAGAGCGAATTCTCGAACGGCTTTTCCAGACAGTCCGCGGGTGGTTTGTTTAGTGTGAAAAACTCCTTCTTTGGGTAAAGATGACTGTTGATAACAGTGCATCGGCCGTTGAGCTCGCCTATTCCTGAAAAAGTATAATAAGCAAAAGAAAATCACTTTGTTAATTTGTCGCGAATATGCAAGTTAGCATATATAAATTCAAAACATGCCAGTAACAAGAGGTGGCTGTAGACGTAAGTTGCACACATGAGACAAATTGAAGTTTAAAACTGTATACTTTTTAACAATATTTGCCCGCTTTTGTCGCCGGCGTCCCACCCACTAAGGAGCTCCATTTGGGAACCACTTTCGGCGTAACTTGTTACCACCTCATAGGATAACTAAAAATGAGTAAGCAAAATAATAAATGTGTCTAAGGCGGGACGGAAGTGAAACAATGTAATTGGCAGTCAATCGGAAAAGTGAAAATGACTTAAGGTCGAGAAACTTAGTTCCGCATGAGGGCCATTATATATGTGAGAAGTGGAAAACGGTTTAAACGATAGAATATAAGCAAATATGAATGCGTAGTGGGGTTTCGGATGAGCTATGTAACAATAAACGGAATAACGATATATTGACGTACCTGGATATGTAATAGTTTCGGGTTGTCGCGAGCTCTATAGGACGATATATAAGTACCTGGGTCTAAAGTGCGGATACGTGAGGAGCTGTGGCTATATAATCGGTCGAAATCGGGTCCTAAAAATGTAATATGAAAAAAGGAAGTGCAGTATAAATAAATGGATTACCAAGACAGTTATGCAGAGTTGTCTGGATGCCGTCAAGGTACCCTCGGTTGTAGTCCGTGCAGCCAGAAATCTGCAGGCGGATGACGTTGATCATGCAACGATGAAGAAACCATGAGAGCATGGATACAATGTCCTCATTGTCAACTGTGGCAAATAGGGTGTTTTGACTATGACGGCCAAAAAAGAACACGTTACACAGAATTTTCTGAAATGAGACCATATATGTGTCTGAGTGGGAAACAGCGGATAGATGTGTCTAGTATGGGTTAAAAAAGGATAAAAATAAGGACAAAAGTGGTTAATCGAGGTCTGAAACTGAGGTCTGGAATAAAGGGAGTGTATATGACACCTGGTGGTAGGACGGTGACGCAGGGTAATGGTTTTTACATTAGAAAATGTTTCCCATCCTTCATCTTCCATAAGGCAGCCTGGGCGGGAGAAGAAATGCTCGGCGAGTGAACCTAAATTGAAGGCACACTGACAAGAATTACAGCCACAGGGGATGGTGGTATGAGGAGCTATGTCCTTGCTGCAAGATACTTGAGTGGTACCATACCGTAGGATTTGTTGTGAATGTGTGCGTAGCATTAAAGTGAGGATTTCAATTTCTGAAACAAAATGGCGTAAAAAAGGTAGATGGGAAATGAAAATCTAGAGAGGGTTAAATATATTATATTTACGTACCACGGTTAATAGACTGGAAAATCATGACGATAGTGTCTTGTTGCATTTGTGCACTGTTGCCACCGGTTATGTCTGCATCAAGGGTGAATACTAGCTCCATACGTTTACGCACACTAGTTAATAACTGACTAATTAAAATTCCGCGTACTAGACGACGAAAACAAACGGAAGCACCAGTAACCGCACGAGGAGGTAAATTTGAATTCACTAAATGTGCGACTGGTGATACAGGGGGATTAAAAGAGGACTGGTTGGTACGATTGGATCTGACGGACGGGGGGCTGGAGCCGGTGCGGCGGCACTTGCGACGGCTCCTAGGATGGCGCGCGAATGGGCCTATAAAACATGAGTATAGGATGGGACATTTTTAATAATGACACTTACTCATATATGAACGAGATTGAGCGGGAGACTGTGCTTGAGAACGAGTCTTGGTACGAGTGGTAGGAGCAGGTGTGGACGTGTCTGCTGGTGCGGACGCGTCTACTGGTGTATACATACTTATTGTCGGGACAACAAGTTCTTCATTTGAGGTATCAAAAGGATCATTGTGACGCTTATTCATCCTGAAGGGAATGTAATTAAAGTAAACTGGAGAAGTATGAGAATGGATAACTAAAATAGTAGCTAAGCAAGGGTCAAATGAGGTCAAAATTGAAAAATGATCATAATAAATAATCGGATAATAGGTAATTTATAATAACTATTTATAAATATAACTATTTATAATAATATGATAGAACCAAGTGGCAAGGGAGTACGATCGGATATATGAGTATTAGGAGGCAAGGCGGATATGAGAGGTAGCTTAGGAATAGGATTGTAGACCCAAACTCTACTGGTTAGGGGGTGAGCTAGTGAAGAAGGACCAGAGTCCACTGTAAGACGATAAGTCAATTTTAACCATAGGTGTGAGGTGTCGTTAAGGGTGTTCGTAATAGTACCAGCAAAGCTCTGAAGCTTATTAAAATATATGGTAAAAGTTGGAATTAATTTAGAAGTGTCAAACACAGACAATAGTTTAGTATACAAGTGATCTAACAGACTGGCGCCAGCAACAATATGTTGACCTAAAAACTGAAATGAGACGGGAGGAGAGTATGGGGATATATAGATGTCGTACTGCAATAAACGCGTGCTGAGATGAAGGATAACTTCATATAAAATAGGAACTCCCTAAAGGTGCGGAAATAAATTAAATCATGATATAATGACAATAATACCTCAACAATAACACCTAGGGACCCAGGACTCTTTGTGGAAAAATCAAGCAGCAATAGGCATTGGGAAGTTAAATCGGGGATGGTGTAGAGGTCGCTGTTGACGTCTTTTTTAAGCGCTTGGAGATGGGACACCACCTGGTGGTGGGCACATACTGGAGCGTCGTAAATTGTATGCATGCCACAGAGTTGCTTAGTATTGGTGTACCAATCGGGGCATGAGTGGCGTGGGAGCAATATATGATTATGTAAATCCCGGCCACAAATGCAGGCGGCTGCGGATAATATAATCTCGAGCTGGAAAGTACGCACCTAGTAAATGAAGTTTAAAGTGACTGGGGTAAATAGGAAAATTTATTATTTTTTTCTGTTTTAGCTGACTGCCATGTGACATATTGAGTGGATAAAATATTTATGAATAAGAAATAGCATAAAATTGGCAATAAATTTAATGCAAAAGGAGCTAAATATGGGTCCAAATAAGGAGGATAATCAAAAATACCTTTAGATAGGAATATAAATCGTAAACACTAGTAGCGGTCTGTAGGGTAGAAATGTGGCATTGAGGAATGAGAAAGTCGATACCATATTCACTTTTGGAACAGTGAGAATTTTGCTGACGAGTGTAGATAGCGCGGCGAATTGTAGGAGGCGCGTCCGGTAACACTTCGTCGGTGGACAGATAGTTATATTTAGTTAATTCATAAAGGTGCTGAAATACGTCAGGGGGATAGGATGAGGTCGGCCCAGCGGGGGATGTACAGGCGGTGCTCTGAATGTCTTCCCAAATAACATGAAGGGACGAAGACATATGTAATTGGTCACAAATCTAGGAAAGTTGCACTAAAAATTACGGTACCGTAGAATATCTCTGAAAATATCGTTATCAGGAAAATGATCGGAGTCTTCTTTTCGTTTCTTTGTTAATGTAAGGTTTCACATATGTGTGTCAGAAATTTAGAGGGTGACTGCTAATTTGTTCCGCCTGAAGGATTCGTGGGCAATTAAGAAAAACAATTAATTTGACGAAACAACTATATTGAGTCGGGCTATGCACCAATGCGTCTATTGCAAAAACGGATTTGGGACAACAAAGTACTATTTCTGAAGGTCAAGTACCTAGGGATGTGTTTTTACACAAAGGTCTCTGAGGCGACGCCGGAGGAATAGCCAGTTTAAGTTAATGAACGATAAAGTATGTGCGATAAAGAGGGTAGATTTAGGACATATTGCTAATGAGATCGACGACCCTTTTAAGTGTAAAGTAAAATAATATAAAATGTGGGGTCGTCGTGGGTCAAAGTATGTCAAATATAAATTTTGGTAGAAATTAGAAAAATAAAGATGAATAACACTACCTTTTTTAGCACAGCATGAGCAAAATTTGGATGATAATTGTTATAAGTACGTGCATGAGGAAATTCTTCTCACGTTATTTAGCATGTAATATGATTTAAGCTAATATTTGATTTGCTGAGGCAAATGTTTACATGGATAAAAATAAATATACAATATTTAGGCAAACAGTTTTATAAAGTATTGACATGATTTATAATGAGTATACGTGAGTATACTGAAAACTAATGTTCATATAGAAACTTCACATGCATAAAAGTCCCTAAGCTACAATAACAGTAGCGATCCGCAGAGGGATGGTTATATGTAGGATATACGAAGTATGAATTTAAAACTTAAATATCTGAAGTTTGTTCGATCATGAACAAAAGATCGATGCCGACTTCTTATAAGGTTTGTGGCTCTAAGAAGTGTTGAAATATCAGCACATAATTTGAATACTGAGCCGTAACTCGGGATAGTTCGGGCGAAATAATGATAAAATTAATGTACAAGAAAATAATTATTATATTCAGTAAAAAGGTACGAACGATCACGGACGAATCAAAAAGTTGAAAGTCACAATGGGCAGCGAAGATAACGAAATATTATATAACATAAATTTATTGTAAAATTATAATGTATGCAGCCAGTGTCCAGGCGGTAAAAAGGCCATTTTTTACCCTGTGCAATAAACATAGAAACAAACAAACAAAGGGTTATCAGTCTCGCTTATAGTCTCGCTTATATCAGTCTCGCTTATAGGATTTTAATTCGCCATTTTGATATTCTCTT
>SCLF01741325.1:0-13250 GCA_004367975.1 Mesochordaeus erythrocephalus | reverse complement strand
TTAACGCGCCAAACCTGCCTTAACGCGCCACTTTTTTTTCGCCGAAGGTGGCGCGTTAAGGCATGTTCTGGTGTACTGTATAAAGTACTTTCAGAGACAAACATAAATCTAGAAAATTATATTATAGAACACGTGGCAGTCTAAATGCGTCTAAATGCGCAGATCTGCACCCGCGCAATAAACTTGATTCCAGTTTCTTGCATTATTAACCCTAAGTTCACGAGGAACCTCTATTCTCTACCAAAGCTAAAATAGGTCATTTAGTCACATCAGATTATGTTTAAATGAATAACATTTGTAGTAGTTCCTGACAAAATATATTACGCTAATATATATTAAGGCAATCAAAACTTTAGCTACATCCGTGTTTAACTCTTGGGGAAATGCTTTGACAATAGGTCTAGATCACATGACACAACTGATTGTTTTTTTAAAAGACCGGTTAATAATTTAGAGGCTCCTTTCAGTTTTGAAACGTAATGAACTTTGATGCTTTAAACGTTGACCCGGTATGGTTATTGAATTAAATGATCCTTTAGAATGGTATTTTCAGACATGATATTTCTAGATAATATACTTTAGAATGATATTTCGTAGTGACCGATGACTTTGTGTACAGCGCGATGATATGGCAGTATCGAAATGACGATTGTTTTTGATAAATGTACAAGTATGTGTTCCTTAAACAACCGATAAAACCGGTGATAGTTGGCCGTTAGTTTACTGTCGCGCTTAGCAGCTAGGCTTTGTTTTGTAAACAAGTCATAATTTATTTTGTATGGACACGCATGGAATCCGTAAGTTACCATGTCCTAGTGACATAAGTTCCGATTCAATCACGGCTATTATTATTTCTAGCCTTCTATGGGGATATTAAACGGATACGTATAATATTTATCTTGACATATATCTGGGCGCGTGTGATTCTCGAACAATCGATCAAGACTGGTAATTGGCGGCTAGTTTTGGAAAGTCCTCAATGATCCGTAATACGCAGAAGATCCGTGGGTTTCGGTGGTACTGACGTACGATCGAGTTCAATTAGTGCTATTATTGGTGTGATTAATATATTTCTAGGCTTTGGTTAACTGCTTGATGGTTGTTCCAGATCGCATAAATGAGAAACTAAATTTTAGTTGTTTTTATTTTGTTGTAGATGTCGAATAATTGGTATGTAGATTTGATTTTGTAGCCGAGTTAGTTAGTTAAGGAACTAAGATTAACTTAGTTAACGCAAAAGGTATTGAATAGGACAGTTTAGAGACCAGGATCATTTAGAAGGATCGTTTAGAAACCATTCTGGACAAACGAGATATCTTAGGAGTGTTGGGGTCTCAATATTATTGCTTGGCCAACAATTTCCGTGTATAGGTGTGGTGATTTACTTGGTATTGGAGATTCATGACTAGACTATCCGACAGTTAGTACTACTCCTTAGTAAATACCATTTAATTTCTATTCAGTATCAACTATGTAATAATTAATTAGTCCAATTGTAACCGAGTTACGGCCTACATTATTAGGCGAGATTTGCTTCCTGAGCGTTAGATGGAAACAAGATTACTTGTGAACAATAATTTACTGCTCTGCGTATGACCTCATTCGAGCGAAATGAGCTTCACAGGATATATATTTTCATACAAGGGTCGTTAAAATGTCAACTTATGAGTCTCATTTTGTAGCTTAATGTTGAATTACAGAATGAGTCGAGTGACAATTGGCTGGGCAACGGATAATCTCTACACGGGCCTAATGCTGAACTTTCGGGTGCCGCAGTAGATTATATTGTGTATTTTCACCGAAAACGGTCAAAATTCAATGATACTGTAAATGTAAGCTGCCGTACTATGCAAACAATCTGAACTTCACAAGCAGTTTGACCTTGAACAAAATCTATTGAAAACTGTATTATTCTGAAGATTGAAGTAATTCGATTAATCTCAGTGCACAAAAAAGTGTAATATGGTGACTAATTAAAAAAAATCCACCTTTTTACAATTTAAGACACCCATCCTTAGTTAGGAAAATAATGAGCAGGGGGAGTGAGGGAAGTTAAGGGAAGTAAAATCATGGAGTGATATTTGAGACTTTTTTGTTGAAATGGAATCGCTACTTAGATTAACGACAGGGAATTACGGTATTATCTAGTATGTGCCCTGATTGGATGGTGGGCTTTAAACTAGATTTAATGACTTGATTTTTAAAGTATTAAGAAAATTATCGACCTTATCTCAGTGTCTTCACAATATACTAGTCCTTCACCCCGCCGAATTCGTAACCCCGTCATATTCAATACGAATGCTTTGGGATATAACTGACGTCATATTCAAACACACTCTCACCTTCATGTGAGCTAATCTTCAAGTTATATATTAGTATTTATTAAATCATCCCATCGCCCACTGCCTAACAGACGTAAGTATAAATATTGGTAACAAAAAATGGTTGATGTTTTTTACTTTAACAACACTCAATTTGGTTGCTATTTGGTAATTTACTACACTTTCTTCGACTAGCATTTACCATTGCAAGAATTTTGGACAATTTTAGTGAAAGCTAACAACGGTAAACCGGTACCGCATGCTCGCTGTTAACATTTAAACCTTAAAGTATTATAGCTTTAGTTTTCTCTTTACATTCTTTAGTTGTGCCTTTACAAACAAATTATTTTACGGGCGTATTTTGGCGGTTACCTGACAATCCAGAAACATGATCGTTGTGTTCATTCAGCTTTGCGTAATTCGCCGCATCATTTAGTTCAAATATGGAAGTATAGTGAGCTAAATTGAGTCAGTGTTAACTAATAAACTGTACTTTGACAAGTTGCTATATGGGCGAATTCTTACCATAATAAGATGCCAAGATTCTTCTCAGATAACACTGTTATACCTGCTATGACTTATCGACTGTTTTTGAAACGAACATTCCGTGAGACTTACCGACTATTTACTGAGCAAAAATTCACCGAGACTTTCCGCCTATTTGCTGAACAAACATCCCCACGTGGGAACGACAATTCATTCGTAAACTAGTTTGAGCTGGCTGAGGCAATGAACGTTATCACCACGTGATAAGCATTATATAATCCTCGAAACGGCTTGGTTTGAATCATTCTGATTTCGGAATAAATAAGTTTTCTAGCAATTATCTCTCACCTTCACCAGATATATACATATTAACCTTCATATCAATACATATATATATATATATATAGTAACTATAATACTGTGTTTGTTGACTGAAGCTTAGGCATCACAGCAAAGAGTTCCAGAGTTATTATTTAGTTAGTTAAAATGATTAGGGTCAGATAAAACCCATTATAAAATACGTAAATACGTAAATATATAGTTACGTATACTGATATAGAGTACGTAACAAGTTTGTGAAATTTTCGGGCCAAAACAAAATATTATAACGTTTTTACGATAGATACTAATCTAAGCAAATCTAGACCGGCGAAAGGCTAAACAATAGTATTCAAGAGATTCTTCTGCTCCAAAAGAAAATTAACAAAGTTATGA
The DNA here is from genome assembly GCA_004367975.1 of Mesochordaeus erythrocephalus. Lineage (NCBI taxonomy): Eukaryota > Metazoa > Chordata > Appendicularia > Copelata > Oikopleuridae > Mesochordaeus > Mesochordaeus erythrocephalus. The sequence continues at coordinate 9,729 of SCLF01741325.1, read as the reverse complement.
TCCTAATTATCAAAGAAAATTCGAAGTACTGACTAGCGTCAATACATAAAATAAGGAAATAGGGGTAATTTTCGAAGCAATAATTCAAGTGTAAACCAACCCGCAGCTAACTCGATATGCTATTATTGTGGAACTATTTCGAGTCGCGGGCCTAGACACTTTGCAAAGTAAGAAGGAATACGTATTAAAATTAATAAAAATGTATACGAGCGTAAATTTAAACGAAAATAAAATATTCGAAAAATGGACTAAAAATTCTATGGTCGAAAACTAACCAAAAGATTTTTGACCGCACAACCAAAACCACTTGTTCGAGATAACAATTCGAGATTTTTTGTAAGTAACAAACCAAAAAGAAGTCAAAAATGTTTTTTAAGTGAGTATCGAATGGAGTATTCGAATTAGGAAGTTCTTCATTGTTGAATTCTTTATTTATCGTTTCGTCATTGATGAACTCGTAGTTGACAGGTTCCATTGAAACAAAAATATTTGTAACCAAAACTGATAGAAAAACAACTTACGTTGATACTGGGAGGAGGGCGGGAAAGAAACATTTGCCTTTTAAGACCCATAGATCTTTACTCAAATCCGCTACTAGGGTTATCATATTGGCGATGTATTGATCATTTTCGCCCCTTTTGGCCAAAACCTCCACCTTTTCCATCAGATCTCTGATTTCTTGTTCTTCTAGTTGGTGGAATTGGAGCATTTTTTCCAACTTTGTGTCAAAGACTTTGAGCCATCTGTGGCCTTCTAACTACGACGTCAGTCTTACCTCCAACTGATGCAGCTTCCCCTTTTCTATATAAATTGTCTTCAAAACTTTAAGCTTTAAAGAATAATCCGTAAGCAGTCAAAAAGTCATCGGTACGAATGACTTTAATGTTAGCATCTCAGCCATTCCCATCACCAATATTATCTAGACATAGCCGCTAAAAACGTACTTGCCTGTGTCTTTCGGTTTCGACAATCTAAATAATATGTTTTTAAAGAATACTCTATTTCCCTATTCTAATATTGCTCGCTGAATTTTCAGATTATTATCAACCAACTAGTGCTAAGAGTAAACACCAACTATTGCGTCCTGTATGTTTCCCCGGAGATCTTGTCATTCCTAAACTCTTAACCTTTTTGTCTAATTTGGAAGTTAAAGTTACCTCCATTAGATGGAGTATCTGTTTTAGAAAACATAAATGCTTCTGCTGGTCTGCCCCTATACTTCCATGACCTCTCAAAAGCTCTGGCTGGACATTCCCAAGTCACATTTTTGATCGCTGTAAACGTAAGAGCTTCCCTACTATTACCATCCAAGTTGGCCTTGGACATTCGGAAGTTGCCCGTGAATCCTGCCATTTTAAATGACATGCATCTATCCACCTACAGCCTGTATAAAACGTGAGGTAAGTTATAGTACTAACCGCATCATTATTTAAAATTCTTCTACCGGTTTTGTCCAGTCATAACTCCTGATCTAACTTCTTTCAGGCGAGCAATTTGAGCTGGATGAGGATGACGGTCAAATTTATTTATGTATTGTATTAAGCATTTAGCTTGCTTTGGCCCATTTGAGCTGTTGATGAACGTGTATTTTGATTTCAACCTCCGCCATCCCACCAATGTCTGCCATTTAACCTTAAGTATTCATATTAACCTTGGTTGGTTCCGTTCGACCCTGCAGTTTGTTTATATGTGTACGAACCTTTCCTGTACCTATCTTGTTATCTATACGGTAAGAGCCTCGGTAACCTTCTCATCTTTTTTATATGACTCTCTCATCGCAGCCATTTTTGGTACATACCGTGCTGACGGCGCCTTTGTATGTAAAAGCTGAAATTTCTTAAAGGGAAGTTCCCCCACTTTCAATAGCAAGTCATCTCCATGTGATACTTGACGGTGTATCTCATTTATTTTCGTTCGTATTAGCGCATACGTCATTACCTGCTTGCGTCCCAAGTGCTTTGAGGCCTCCACTTTTGTATCAGAGACCAATATTCGCCTGTTGGATCATGTGGAAGCGCGAATACTTCAGTGAAGTCTTTGTTTGTCCAAATCGACGATTATAACAGTTACGATACTAATAAGTACACACTAATAAGTAAGTCCGTCAATTCTGCGTGGCTTTTGATAAAGGGCTTTGATAAAGGGCTTTGATAAAGGGCTTTTGATAAGTAATAACATTGTCCCCTTTCCTTGTCCCCTTTCATTTAGAAATCGTTATCTCTGGTTTCTGATATTTATTGTTTTCTATTCTACTCCTAATCCTACACAATTATTGCATACAGTCAAATAATTCTTTAGAACGAAAGGCAGATAATAATTTTCCTGGTTGTAAGACCATCTTGGCACAATTGTGCTACTTTTGACCAATCAATTTATCTTCGTCGATTTTCCTTTCGTCAAATCTGTGACTCCAACGCTTGGTTGCTAAATTCCTCAAATGTTTTGACTGTCTCCAACTGCGCTATTTTCGCACGAAGTCTCGCACCACTTCTCTCACTTCTTCGTTTTCCAGATCGAATCATTCCAGAATGGTTAATGTGTTTACTGAACGTATAGACGAAGCTGAATCGGACGGAGCCTGAATTTCTCATCCGAACTGCTGACGACGAGGAGTTTTTGTTGCACGGTTGCTCCTGGATTGTGTTCACAAAATTAAGTAAATGAATATCTGGAAGTACCGTTTTTTCCAGAAGTTTTATTTTTATTTTTCGACGCCTTTTTAAGCCCTTGCTTCTACTTTTTGGAGGTTGTTCATCCGACATTTCGCTCTGCGTTGTCCTGAAGGAATTTTGAATGATTTTTCTCATTATCGCTCGTTCTTGCATTTGAGATTCCCTATGAAAAACATCATGAGAATCATATTTTGTATTTGTATCCTAACCCCAGTCCTGATGAAAATCAATTATTTTTAGCTCTCGCATGAACGTACTTAGCATTTCCATTGGTTCATACATGTTTTCCCATGCCCTGCCATGCTCTCCACGCAGAAGTTTAAATCGCTCTTGTTGGGTTCCTACACATTCCATGTAGTCTATTGATATGTTTCTTCCCAGTTCGTAAAACTCAAGAACCCCAGAGGTTCGCAGCTCGATAGATAATCGTCTGGTTTTTCTGCTTCGATTTTCCATGAGGTACCCCAATCTCCTTCATCGGCCGTTGTCTTAATATTATTGAAAAACGCTTGCCACTCTGCTCCATCTTTGAATTCCGGGAGCTTTTGCCATTGGGATTTTATCGGATTAGCACCTGCAATCAGTTTCAAATTTTCCAGTATTTCCTGTTTTTCTAGTCTTTTTTAGGTTTTTGTAGTATGCCTGTGAATCGTTCATGACAGAGGGTTACAAATTCTTCTCGTGTCTCATTGAATTTTCCTACGTCTTCTTCCACAGTGGATAGTTCGTCGCGATCTTGAAATTTCTGTCTGAGCTTGGAGCTCACTCCTCAGAATCTACATCTTGCCTAGTAAATGATCTCTTTTTTTGCTTATTTAGGTACTTTTTGACAAGATACATTGGTATATTCTGACGAAGCGCCCGAGTAGCTCGAATCCATCTTCCTTGGTAACTTTGATCTGTGCTGAAGAATATTATTTTGATTCCCAGTTTTTTTTTTTCAAATCTTTTGATCACACACATCATTGTGATTTCGGTTTTCGTCGCCGATTTAGCCTCAGAAATGGATGCAAACCTTTGCTGATATTCTGTTTTCAGCACTTAAGACGTCCATCCCGCTTCTGCGCCTTTTTCAAACTGCCCAGTTTCGTTTCCATACTATTCCGCTTTGCGATTATTGCTTCCATTTCTTCTGAATTAATTTCCGCAATATTCTCTATGGCCAAATTCATAATTATTGACTGACCTTTTTCTGAATATGCAGCATATGCATAAAACTGAACACTAGGTACATGTAATCCGCTGATCTGAAAGGTTTCTCACATCTTGCCTTGACCATCTAATTCTATGTTCCAATGCTGAAGACTACTTTCAAAATGTATCCAGCATACATATTTCGCCATTATTGAAGTTTGTTCTGCTGGCGTGAAATACAGCAGTGTCCGTTTATTTTACAAGATGCCCTTTGTTGCTACTGTTGTCTCTGGTGCACATGATTTGTCCGTAAGTTTTTTTAAAAGCTATCATTGGTATACTTTCACGATTATGTTTTTCTTCAATCAAATATTCTAGCCAATGCATTTGCCATAACCCTCCGGCATTTAAATTTAAAGAAAGTCTTTCTGTCGTTGCCTGGCTAACATTCAGCCAGGCTTGTTTTATTGCTATTCTACTGAGCTTTCTTACAATAATCGTCCAATCCCTGTGGATATCCTCTCCGTATTTCACCAATAATTCCAGACTTTTCGTGTAATTTTGTTTCTAATTTTCGATATTACAGTCTGGAAATTGCCCTTTGAACCTTTGAAACTGATATTGTAACTCATAACCGTTTAAGTTTTGGAGCATGTTTAAGTTTCCAATGACCTTTTCCAAACGATTATAATCAATAACCTTAATCTCTTCTGGTGTTTGAAATAAGATATCAACCGCGATTTCATCCAAATTTTTGGCTTGCAGAAAATCTCTTTCCGTTAGCAGACGATTCATTGCATGTGTCAACGAATTACACCTCAGTCTTGATCTTTCAGCGCTCCAATAATGAATATCAAAGACATAAGTCCTCTCCTCATTCTTCACCAGCATTAGTAAACTTTGGCCTCCGAAAAGTTGATTGTCTAGCGAATGTAGTGCTGAATCAAATGAAGAGCATGCATTCGTTTCTACCCATACACTCTCTATGGATCTTAATTTCTTACGTCTGTATCAGGTCGTTACAAAAATAATCTTCCCTGATTCCAGGAGGAATCTTTGGAGTATCTTATAATTGCTTCCAAGTAGTCCAACTTACTTCCTCCCCATCTCGAAAATCAAATGGGACATGTTCTTGTCTGCATATGCTCCTGATAGTTTGAATGACATACCGATCATGTATCAGCCAAGAATGCTCCTTTAATACTTCCGAAGCATTAATAGAAAAGTCTCACCAGCTGATTCTGAGTCATTGAACCGTGGCTTTTATCAACGTTACCGCCACATAGGAATCCATAAGGCCTCCTGCTTCCGATTTGCAGATCCTTCTAAGCAGTACCGTAAGCATATTTTCTGGAACTGTTTTCTTGGTCGCCCAATCCAAGGTTTCGTCCTTTACAAATTTTTCCGGATTTCGGTATTATGATCCTAGAATCATCTAACAATTAGCTTTTTCCCTGATGATGGCCGCCACCAACCATATAAATATCATATCCGACCAGCACGTGGCAACATTTTCCAAGTCCCAAGCTTTGATTTCAATTTGGTGCAGGGGCAAATTATTTCCTCCATAAATTAAGTTCAATCGTGCCGCTGCTTGCGCTAGTATCAACAAGTCTTCCAGATCAATTTGTTTTATTTTAACATCAATTGTGACTATGTTTTCCCTGCCTCAGCTCTTGTTTTGGCAAAAAACTACTGCTTGAACAAATGTTCCGTGTTCATATGCTTGTCTTTCCGAATTCCGCCCAAACGGCACATTCAGAGAAGTACCTTCATTATCAACTTGACCCAGTTTTACGAGTAAAAATATTCTGACCATTCGTGTGTTGCCAATAGTGGCAATTCCCACGACATTACGTCCGTCTTTGTGAAAATAATCACTTCCAGCCACGTATCCTTCAGCACATTAGCCTTTTGTGCATGACCTGAATTGGCTGTAACCCTGGTACACCAACCTTTATTACTGACTAATTATAGTCTTCTCGAAAGTTCTCTACCATTGTGATTTTGTCTAGCATTTCTGCCCACTGTCTGTCGCCAGACATTAACTTTATGTCTGACTGACGTACCATCCCAAACTTCCAACGCAGTCATGGTATTCGTTTGCTTTTTCCAGGCAAAAACAGCAAACCAGTATCTTTTTATTGCCATTTTTGCCATTTTTGCCATTTTTGCCATTATTGCCATTTTTGCCATCAGCTTGAATATCTTTTTTATTCACCAACTGACAGCTCTTCTGGATGCTGGCAGGCGTATCATAATTCGCATGATGTAATATTGATTTGCCAGACTTGTAGGGATCTCATAATATATTAGTCTTTGAATTTCCAATAAATGCTTGCCCATAGTTTATGATCATGTGGTTCTTCCAAATGTTCCCACATTTCTTTTGTTCCTCATTAAATTTAGTAAAGGTTACTCTCGCAGCTTTACCTTCCCCTCTCCTTGAAGGCATTGGCCAAAAGATCATCAGTTCGAACAATTTCATTAAGTTTTATTTTCAACCATAAAAGTAATGCTTATTTCTTGCTCTCCCAGGAATTAACCACGCCATTTCCAAACTAAGCGACTCATGTAACCTTAGAGATTTCGTCATAATATAAATTGCCCATAAAGACCATAAACGTCAAAATTTATCATTTTAAAAGTCTTTTAAAAAACTCTGTTCAGACGAAGACTTTTTAGTCTTTAATTGCTCTTTTTTTAAAGGCTTATTAAAGTCTTTCAAAGGGACTTTCTGTAGTCTTTTTAAACATGTAGAGCCACTCTGGACACTTTATGTACTTCATTAGTGCTTTGAAAAATTATACTTATTATTTATTTGATTTATTCAGACAAAGACTCCACAGTCTGTATTTACTATTTTAAAAGGCTTTTAAGGTCTTTCCAAAGGACTTTCTACATTCCTTTAAGCCATTCTGGACCCTTTTTATACACCATAAAGACTTTTAAGGTGTTTAATTATCAGTTTGAGAGAAGGCTCTTTTTTTAAACAAAACTTTTTCTTGAAGTCATTCAAAAATAATTTTCATTTTAAGAGTCTTCCAAAAGACACATTTATTTTACATTGTTCAAGACTTTCCAGAATATTTTCACAAGACTTTCACAAAGTATTCATGGAGAAAAAAGTCTTCCCAAAGACTCTTTCTCAAAATAAGGTCTTCACAAAACTATTAATAGTCTTACCTCAGCCTTTTCGTAACTTGAACAAAGACTAGGATTATTTATTTAGTATCACCTTTATACAAGGATAAATAGTCTTTGCCAGCCTCTTTCATAAGACCTCAAGCATTAACCTTAAGGCCAGTCCTTTTGTCTTTTTATGCGACTATTAGATAAAAAGTCTTCACCAGTCCTAAGGCCGTTCGTGAATGACTGGATGTGCAACATATATAAAGTTTGATCATACTTCCTATAATACTTATTCATAGGAAGGTCACTTCACCTCCTAATTTTATGGCTCCAGGTATTATAAGAGAAGGTCAAACATACCCATGTCTTTTCTTCTAATAAGAAATAATAAGAATATATCTTGGCGCATTTGTGCTACCGAAAAAGTCTAATATAAGGTCCTAACTTAATTGACTCTTAGAGTCTTCGACAGGTCAATGACAGGCCAATGACATAAGCCGTCCAACGTTATATTATGCTAAATATAACCTTAAATTAGGAAAACTTCATAAGGAGCTTAAAAGAATAGGCATACAAATCCACTTTACCCTTATTACTCATGTATGATTCAAAACCCAGTTTCTCTAATGACGACCAAGATCTTCCATTTTGGCTTCAAATCGTGTAAAATACGCACCACAACTGTTGTTAAACAGCTGAAACGGAGTTATCCTCTATTATCAAAATTTAATATATTAATTTGGGATTAGTGGACTAGTGGATTAGTTTGGATTTGACTTCTAGTGGCTATAACTACATAACGGGTCAGGGTATAGCTACATAACTGGGTCACCCTATGAGAATAAATGTAGCTGACATCCGTGCGGTCGTATTATTATATTAAAATATTGTGAAATGTTATGGCAATTTTAAAATTTCACAATATTTTAATATGTCCGGTGTCCCCGAAATTGTACTCATTCGACGCGCACGGATGTTAGCTTCATTTATTTTTTAGTCAATGAAATTGTTTTGTCGTTTCTTGCTTTCATATTTTAACGTGAGGAAACAAGAAGATGAAACAATTAGTTGGTTTCAACAGTTTTCCATTATTTTCCATTTATCCGATCTCTGCCATGTCAGGTATTAGCTTCCATAGGCATTATGGTGAAATAAATAATGGTGAATTATGTAATAATAAGTGAGTGAAAAGTGTTGTCCCGCAAAATTGGGAGGTCCCGGTGTTTTGGGACGATTTTGAAAAACTTTTGGGCAACTTGTTTGTGTCCCGCTTCCTCCGCAACATTGAAGCAATCTTCCGCTTTTTGACAATTTCCAGCTGGTCACCCTACCTATAGGATAAAATTCGTTTTGTTCAACCATGTTTATTAGCACTGGGTAAATCGCAATTTCAATTGGGAGGCATTACGTATTCGATTCTTGTGCAAATATATTCACTAAATCAGAATAATCGCTGAAATTATTATACACAATCTACTTAACCACCGGATACCGCGGAGGGACAAAACGTCCACGACCACCCTTCTTCTGCAGATATCTCAAGAAAGAATGAACGTATCTGCTTCAAATTTAGTTTATGACAGTATTTTCAAATACTTTTCAAACAAACTCTCGACGACAAAAGTTTAATATAATGGCCTCACTAAAAGTGTCTAGTGCTATATCTTCTCGGGCCATCTCACCGGAAAATCAATGAATAGTTTTTAATAAAATGTTTACCATTTGAACGGTGAACGTTTAGCTTTTCTAAAAGCGTTTTCTCCTCTTGGCGATAATTCATGCTCCAATTATCTCAGCTGTAGAACTTCAATTTAAATCTAAATTCCACCAGGGGAGCGAGACGGAGACAGATGTTTAAACCCGACAACGAGTAAGTATTTTTTTTATAATACATAGCTCTTGTTACATTTGGTACACTGTCATTCTTGGTTTTCTAGGCATATTTTAAATAATTATATTTGAATGAACTTTCTCGTGTATTAGTAGAATTTAAACACAGTTAAGTAACCTGATAACATAGATTCGCTCCTTCAAAATTTCAACCGAAAATATTGATCAATTTTCGCTTTAGATGGAAAAGATTAGTGTTGACCGTTTTGGCCGCCGCGTATCCACATGAAATCAGTTTTGCGGTATCCACTGGTTAAACAAATCACCAACCTCTCCCTACTGTTTTTTACTTCAATTGTTATATTACGAGTGCTGTTTTAGTTTTATAAGGCAATGCACAAACAGCTCTGAACTTTGCCTATGTTGAATTAGTGACTAAATGTGTTTGGGACTTTATTTGTTAAAATATAACATCAAAAATTTAAGTATTTTGAATACATAAAAGAGAATAATCATTAAATGGAACAAGCAGAATCAGATTTACTAGCGGCGTCGGCGGCAGGTGATTTTGATGCAGTTAGAGAACTTGTTTTAGCAAATGTCGGTAAGTCTTTTCACTTTTCCAGAGAACAAATTTCTATTATGTTACGTAATATCGAAAGGAATTTATCTCACAATTTAACGGCGTGAATATTTACCTTTAATAAATGGCTTAAAAGATTAAACTTTGGTAACCCCTGGGATCCCTTTGGACCAATTTTGACTCATCGCCCAGTTTTTCGCGGTTTACTGGAAGTTGAGTAAATCTAGGTTTGAATTCCCCTTAACAGTCACGCATCAAGCTGGCACAAACGTGTCTTTTTGGCATAAAAAAAGCGATTTTCAAGCACTAGACCGTACGCTGGGCCCGATTCACCCCCTGAAATTTTCGACGCATCTTCTGGTGACTTCCATAATTTAC
>SCLF01741213.1:0-13250 GCA_004367975.1 Mesochordaeus erythrocephalus | reverse complement strand
AGAGTTACGTGACTCTCAATATTCGCACGTAAACTATTTGATAAAAGCCAAGAAATATTTGAAAAATAACACAATATTTTACCCGATCAAAAAATAATTTGGTTAAAATTGATCTATCCTCAATGGTTTTCAGAGGGCTTTTGGAAAGCACATGGCAAGGGCAAGAAAAATTCTTAGATACCTTGGAGAGAGCGAAAGAGTTCGGACAGTCAAGCAAAGATAAAATGGACAGTGATGTGAGAATAAAATCGGCCATCGAAAAGATGGAGATAGAAGGACTGATGGTCCTAGCACAGACAACGGTAATGCTGAATCTGTTACGGGATGCAAGAATTGCACACCAAGAAAAGAAGGACTTCCTCTGCTGGGCGCCAGAAAAAGTAATAGAATGTTGGGCGGAACTAGCCTGTAGATGGGTAATAATCTCCATCCGTATAGAAAAGGAAATGCAGCTGATGATTCTGGCGGTTCAAGTAAGGAATCGGGAAAGATGGGGGAGACAGGACAACCTGGATTGGAGAATTCACACCATTGTCGATAAAGACTTAAAAATAGCCATGCACAGGAAAATCTGTGAGGCAGAACTCAGAAAATCCGGCAGAGCTGGCGAGAACTTTGAGAAAAATAATGTTTGAAATGGTACTAAAGGATGGAAAACAGTACCTGGAAAAAATGCAGAGTCAGGTAGCAAGATTTATGTTACAGCTGGTTGAGAGCAAAGAGGAGATATTGACAGAAAATGGTTGGCAGATGGAGGATCAGCAATCAGCACAGATCGTAAAAAGGATCAGCAGAGTAGAACAAGGGAAATTTAAAAGTCCAGAAAAAATCACGTGGACAACCTGGACGGAGCTGGAGAATAGACCGAGAAAAAGGATGTCATGGGAAAATGGAAGTTGAATTGGCCAGAGGATCTAATAGAGAGAAGATATCACACGGAGAAAATGCCGATGATGGCCTTTAAATCGAATCAAGGGATGATATCCTTCACGCGGGACAGACAACCGTCAGTGACGCAGAGGGAAGGGCTTCAGAATCAGAAAACCCTGATTTATTTCACGCCGGCAGCAAAAACGGCGATTCGGGTGAAACATGTGTGTTGGATACAGTTCGAGAGTTGCCTCAGACACTACAACTATAAATTAGATGGTACGAAAGAGGACATAAGAAACAGAACCGACCAGCTGGAGTACACTTACTTAGCATTTGGATTTCTATACATGATGAAGATAGTGGGAAATGAGCAGGCGAATGTCATGGATATGGCGGTTGAAACAGTGGGAGACGTTGACATGGATGAGATAAATAAGTTCATAAAAATGCTCAATAGTAGAGCAAGGAAGCTCGGAAGCATGGAGAGAGCTCAGAAGCAGGTAGCGCGACTAAACACAACAGCCAGAGACGCACAGAAAATATGTGCAGATATTGTAGACAATAAAACAATACTATATACAGAGATTGCCATGATGGAGTTGGTAAACAGGATGGAAAAACTAGGAATACAAATTTTCTGGTTTACCACGGGACAACTGCACCAAGGTCGATGGTTAAGAGCCACCAATGTCCTGAGACAGGAGCTGCCAAGGGAACTGATCAGGAATCATTTATCCAAGCAAAAATTGTATGAGCTCAAAGGTGAGAAAATAATTTATGCTGAAATTCTTGACACGGAAATGATTCTGGTGAACCTAAGGCCGGACAACGAGACATGTCTCATGAGCGATGTAGCTTTTGAAGATGATAAAGAACGAAATCAGAGAAAGGACGACTTGATAGAATGGAAGATAAAGTCGGGGAAAGTGGACAGGTTCTGCTTTGAGATTACGGCAGTTGACGGAAAGCCGGAAACGAGTTTTCTGCTACCTTTAGTCGGGGATTTTGGGTTTAGGACGTCGTTAGCTGTACCTGGTAACGTAAGATATTGGGGAAAAGGAGACCAAGGAAAGCATCATTTCACGGCAAAAGGTGTCAGATCAGGAAAACGTTCTCAGAATAGGAACAAGAGCAGAGTGGCCAAATGGGCCAACCTTATATACCAGCAGGGCACCGGATAGGCTTAAATGGGACGGAAAAATTGAGGGAGATAAACACCTTACAAAAATTACTTGATTTTTTCCCAATAATGACTGTGGACGCCAGAAAAATGGTGAGGGTTACGGCAGAAAAAAGTAACCTAAACTGGAACAGAACAGCAGCATGGGAGCAACCAAAATTGCAACGAGCTGAACAAACAAAGACTCAGTTTGTTACGGAACTCATGCATCCGAAGCATTACAAAGATGTGGTGCAAAAAAGTACGCAACAGAATGACCAGCAAAGTCAACAAAACATTAAGAGTTGGCTAGACACGTGGAGAGACACGGAAATACGACTAGAAGCGGCGGTGCGCAGATTCAAGGCCACCACTCGCCCTAGGCAAAGAGACATTACGGTAGCATGCAATGTTTTAGCGGCAGCTGCAGATCCTAGCAAACCACCAGATAGTGGATTGGAGCACTTTCAATCAGAAAGTAGCGTTCATTCTGCGGAAAAGGTAAAAATTAAAGTCAAAAATAGTGGGATGGGTTTTAGGTTTTTGGGAAACAGTTAAGTTGTTATGAGAAAATAATGGGAATATTCAGAAAAAACTGAAAGAGTGGTGTGGCTGACAAAATACACACCAAGTCTACGTCTATTTTGTTGAGAATTTCAGTAATGAGACCCTTATCAATAATAACTTATTTAGAAATGGTGGGACCCTCAAGAGAAGTCGCGGTCATATACTCGGACGACAATCGGACCATCGAATTCAAGAAAGATGAATCGGTGAAGACATTGGCGGGCCGAGCCAGTAAAATAGGGGCTGGAAAAATTAAAGTAAGCGATAATATTTATGGACAAATTTCTTGTCAAAAATGTCTATAATGTAAAAATAACATGATTCTTCAGGAAATAGTAGTGATGGACGATCAGCAATACATCGACAGTACGCTGAAACACGAGATAGCGGATCTCGCAAAATTCGTTGTGGACGTCCTTGATCTACGAGCGAGGAAGATGAAAAGCCGAACGGCCGAGGAAAGAACCGTAGAGGTCAGGGAGATCATTTTGAACAAATGGATCCCAGACTTAATGGATCAACCACGAGAGGTAGAGGCCGAAGATGGTGAGGCTGGCGGGGCTGATGTATATGAAAATCAGCAAGAAACCATAAACGATCAGGCAGCCCGCATCCGACAATTAGAAGACCAACAGCGAAGAACAACAGCGCAGTTGGACACGGAAGCTCACAGAGCCAACACGTTCAAAATCATGGAAATGGACGGGCAAAAAGAGCTGAAGACGTTGAAAGACAGAATGCAGGAAAAAGTTGAAGAGCACAAAGCTTCACAAACGGATGAACAAGAAGTCAAAACTGAGTCAGAACAGGCTTTGGTGATCTGAGTCAGAACCGAGTTAGAACCACAAAAAGAAGGACCAGCGGTGGTTCAGATTCCGGAAGCCGTGGTTCAGAAAGAGTTGGCTCAGATTCCAAAAGAGGTGGTTAAGATCCCGAAAACGGAGCTAGATGAGCTCAAAAAGTTGGTAATGAAACAACAGGAGGACATGGTGGATGTCATGGAAGTCTTGCGACTTCAAAGCGCCAAAAATACGGTCATATCGGACCGACTCGTTACCATGGAAGAGAAGGACAAGTACTATGAACAGAGAGTTGTCAACATAAAAAAGGATCTGGACGGAGAAGTTGACAAGGTGAAAATGAACATCACGACACAAGTCAACATCGTGAACGGGACCATTTTCGGAGTAGCTGATAAAGCGAAACAATGGGTCGCAGAGACCAAGCAGGTTTTCGCGAAAAAACTGCAGGCGATAACGCCAGAAGTCGACTCTAGAACGGAGTGGGCAAAAATCAGAATTGGTGTACACCGACAAGAACGGGACTTGTTCTTCGAAAATATCCGTGAGACACTGAAGAAGGCCAAGGGGAAAGTTGGTGGAGTGAAAAAACACCGGCACAGAGACAAGAAGCCATACACGATCTGGCATATTATAACAACAGCTGCCGAGAGATTCGGTGGATGCTGACAAAGTTGGGAACGTTTTCGTCAGAAGACTATTACCATAAGGCGATGAATCAACGAGGCATATTGAATAATATGCGGCTGGAAGGAACGAAACAAGCGGACCAAATTCAGGATCTGTTTGACAAGCCGGCCAGCGTGACTCGACTCACTGATCAGCAAACGGATCAATTCAAATGCCTCATCGCAGAGAGTGCCAAGACGGCAGAAATGATCCATGAGCCGGAAGAGATAGCCAAGTACGTAAATTTAAGGGAAACAAAAAGTGCTTTTTCGGTGGGAAAGGGAATTCGAATTCAGTTTAAGTTCATTACCGTAGACACTCACGATTTTTTCCATAGGGAACAAATGGTGACGAAAAAACGGAAAGTGGAATAAGTCGAGCTGGAATCGGAGCCGAAAACGGAGCAGTAACGGCGCAGTAATGATTCAATCATCGGAGCCGCAGGTGTGGCCAAAACGAAAGAAAAAAGGTGGACTCATCAAACGAAACATCATGGAGTTACAAGGTTTTGCCTGGCGAGAACAGGAAAACCAAGAAAGTGAGGAGAAACTGCGAAAGAAAATGAAGTCGAAAGCGAAGTCAAAATAAAGTCGAAAGCGACCCAGAAACTGAGCCGAGCAATATAACTCATTTAAAAGAATCGGGCGTTTGAGGTGCCAGAGATATATTAAGCGAGGCAGAATGTGAGAGAGAGCATGACTCAGCATGACGTGAGGTGAAAATTGAGGACCGCGAGTCAGCACGACCCGGGAGTCACTAGGATAGGAAAAACCCAGTCTAGTGATATATTATATTTAGACAGAAAAATCGGATGATGGAAAATGAACCGCCAAGAGGTTTAGGAAAACAAGACACATCGGAATCACGGTAAGGATACAGAGCGAGAGTAAAATGAGGGTAGAAATTGTTGTGTTTAGATATACTCGGAAGAAGTCAATGATAAAATATAATGTTCGGAAATGGCAAGACTGGACACGTGTCACGGAGGCCAGAGAAAACGTCATACAGCAGTGTAAGTGCTCGGGGAAAAGACTTTTTTTGGACAGAAATTTGCATGCATAATAGCTCAGGAGAAAAAGTGGATGAAAGATTTTTTAATATTCACTATGGTGTACTCATCATGACGACCTCGTCATGACGTCCTCATCATAGCCACCTGGTCATGATGGCCTCATCATGACGTCCCCATCATAACTTCCTCATCACAACGTCCTCGTGATGAGGTCCTCACTATGACATCCTCATCATAAGGACCTCGTCACGACGTCTTCACCATGAGGTTCTCACCATGTGGTCCTCATCTTAAAGTTCTCATCATAACGCCCTGGTCATTACGTCCTCACCATGACGTCCTCGTCATGGCGTCTTCGTCATGAGCCTAACATGAAGCCTACCATAAATACATCACAAGAGGAAACATAAGATAGTAATAGTATTGATAGAACGAGCCCGAGACAGGACAAAGACAGCACTAGAACAAGCCGATTCAGCGGAGAATACCCTGTCGGAAATGATTGACCGACATCGTGAGCTGAAAGCTGGAGGGGTCCCGAAAAATCCAAGGGATCACAAAATGCTGGCGATTAAAACTCAGAATTTGCTCGATAGGCAAACGAAGCAAGTAAAAACACGTTGGCAGCATTGTCCAGTTTTGAAAAATACCGAGAAAAACTGACCAAACTGGCGGCGCAGAAGGACAAACCATTGACGAAAATAGGGGGAAATTTCCGATTGTAAAAAGAGGATCTAAATTCTTCCAGAAATGGGTGTCAGCGCCGGCTTACCTAGACAAGATGTTACCAGATCGAGAGAATTACAAGGATCTATATCTCATGATCTATAGAATGCTCGTTGACGATCAGGAGCTGGCGAACCACGAGAAACTGGTAGCACTTCTAAGACGATATTATCAGAGCTTTCCAGATGACTATCAAGTGTATACAACGTTTATCTCGGCAACGATGGCGGATTTGGAAAAACAAAAAATGTCAGTCTGCTACACGCGAGCACAAACGATAAGCCAAGCGAATCATGTGTTGAAAAGAACGGACATGTTAGTGCCAGACGCAACGGTAGGGGCGTCAAAACACTTAGGCCGCATTAAAGAGTTGGCTTATGGGACATTATGTTACAAAATGACGGAAATTCATTGACAGGAGGCACATGGAGATGAAACATTGCTCAAGGTGGGAGAGTTGCCACACAAAAAGTTCCAGTTGTTACACAACAAAGCGGAAAAGCCACGTTATGTAGCAAAAACAGGAGCAAAAAAGGACCTTATAGAAGAAATTAAGGCTTTCAGGGAAACTCGGAGCCTCCAAGACACGTAGAGAAGGTCGTCAGCAAAGACAAGAATGGCTACCAACAAAGAAGTAAGTCATCCTCAACGAAAGGTACAGACAAGCCAAAAACTTTGGACCATTCCAAGTGAAGAGATTAAGCAAACCGTAGAAATACTTAACTTGAATAATTAAGGTTGAATCACACACGTTGAACGAATGGCGGCGATTTAATGCGAATTATGTGTTCCCTAACAGCTCAATTGGACCAAGACAGGCAGAATGCTTAATGCGTTACATCAAAAAATCAGACTCGTTTGCCGCACCCGATTCAGATCAGTAGACTTAAAAACTTCGTGTTGAGTAACATTACTTTAGATTACGAAAACAAAATACTGTTTGAGGCCAACATGAGACATTTTCCACAAGGAATAGCCCTGAGTACAAACCCAGGAAAAACAGGCTCCCGTCATAAGGTAGGATAAGTTAAGCATTATGGCGAGACGGAACAGGGAGAAAAAAAGATACCCTGTTTAACAAAAAAACGGCCAGTACCATAACATATCTAACCTTCTTTATAGGGTGTAGATGGATAGACACCTGTCGCCTGCAATGGCAAGATGTCCTCTAACGCTGTCGGCAGCGAAAGTGGAATCATGGGATTGCCCAATAGTAGCACTAGACAGATGGTGGACAGATAAGGCCACAGTAAGAGACAGATAACGCCACAGTAGGAGATAGTTTTGATTTTCAGATTAAGCAGAAAGCGAAAAGTCTGGGCATGAAAAAATCGTCAGGAAAACATGCTGGTCGAAATACATGCTGCGTAACGCTCTTAGCACTAGGGGTAGATGCAGCGACAGTAACACGCCATCTCAGATGGGTCAGAAACAGTGAGATGTTGAACTCTTACGCAGGGCTACACTTGACTCAGTTAAATTCCGCACCGGCAATGATGCTGGCACGATATTTAAGGGAAAATAGGTTGAAAATTCAACACGCAATTCTGGATTAGGAATAAGACGGTAAAATTTAAAATTCAGAATGACTGAGGGAAAGGTTTAGTTTAGCAGCTATATCGAGGCAAGTCTCGTCAGCAGAATGGCGGAAGTCAGACCGTTGGTACGGTCCCTGCTCCAAATAGCGATACGGGAAATTGTCAAGCACGGATTACCTGGACATAAAATTGGTCTGGCGAGAAGAAGGGAAAAGATGGCCGTCGTTGTTCGACAATAATATTAAAATTCCGTTGCGGTTCAACAAGCGGCAGTCATGCTGCAACTTTGCTACAAAGTACTTGGCGGAAGGTGACAGAGAAGAAAGATGTGTGGCCCACCTGATTTACCTGGTAACAGAGGGGAATTAAAATTATACTGAAAAACTGCAAGTGAAACATTACCAAAGGTTAAATCATAAAAGAAACTTGCACCGCACAACTTGTTATGACGTTGCAGAAAACGGTTGCATTTGCTTGCGTAAAAAGCAGGAAGCATTGAGGAAAGTTGGGTGTATTCAGTAAATAAGTATGGTAAGTATGTAGTTGTGCAGAATAGACAATTTTACTCACAAGGGTGAAATGGCTAATCTACAAAACGACATTTTTGTCGTTACTTCAAGTTATTTAAGGAAGAGAGATTAGTCATTTGGGTTGATGAGGTCACGATGATCTTAATAAAAGTCAAGAACCAATCAGAAGACAGTAACCCGATTCCCCTGAACGAGAGCGCGGATATGGTTCTTAGAATTTATTAATGACTTACAACAGAGAGGGAGTTAAATCGCAAAATTGAGCCAGAAAGGCAAACAATTTTCTCCCGCCCTCCACCCGTATCAAATAACCTCAAGTACTACGCAAAAAAACAAATAGTTAGAGTGCGTTACTTAAGGTTATTTAAGCTACAGCAGCTTGATTGATAGTGAGTTTTATTGTAGACTATATATTTTCGCTCACCATAGCACCTTTTGATAAAAAGAGCAAAAACCGATTGTTGGCCAATGTTTTAATTCTGGATATCGCTTTCTACACGACTGTGTCCATTTTGTGAAGCAGCGTGCTTGCTCAGATTCAATGAGGCGGGAAGCACACAACATGGTGTACCAGACCAGGATAGTGATCCAGGATGATCAAGCTTGACCATTATTAGAGGAAATTTTAACTGTTAACCATCGCATTATATGGTTATTATGATATACAGTCGGGGATCGAAATTTGTCACAACTCCAGTCATGAAAATTTCAAAAAAGTGACAAATTTTGATCCAATTTCATTTTTACCATATCTCTTGATAAACATTGATTGTTGGTGAAATAAGTTTATAAACCGGAGTTTCTAGACAAGACAATATTTTCAAACATATTTTGGCGAAATTTATTTAATATGTGAGTAAATAATACCACAGAGCACTTAGAAAAACGTGGTGCTTACAAACGCCGAAAAAGCCATCTACGCGAAAATATTGAACAAAAGCGGTTTGTATTAAGATGTAAACCGTGAATACGAAAAGATTCATCGTGGGCAAATGTGCAGAAGACTATACTACCGACTAAAGAAAGATGCCGACAAAATATTAGACACTACGGAGCAAATAATGTGCCACCTATCGCACACATGGTCGTGACAAATATCAGTTGCACTAAATGAGTTTGAAGAACATTTGGCTGCGGACATTTTGTTTACGATAGACTCCCTACGATAGACTCCTACGGTAGACTCCTTACGATAGACTATCTGGGAGTATTCGCGCGACTTGAAATTACAAATTGCCATTTTCGAAGATAAAAACCATGTAATCCACGGATTTTCGATCAAAAACCAATCGCAGAATGCATCCTAAATCAATATCGAAATGGATTGGATCTCCAATTGGCCAATTAGTCGGCGGGATGTGTTATAAATTTCGATGAGTCCGGCGTAATGTGGCTCCAGCAACAGTGAATAACTATAGACTAAAAGGGCAAGGGTTTGATCAAAATAGCTGTGTCAATTTAGACTAAAAATAATAAAAAGTTCCAAATTTTGATGGTCATGACTTTTTTGAAAATGTGACACATTTCGATCCCCGACCGTATTATGATATAATTTGTAGAACAATTTTACAATGATAAGTTTGGTATAGACAATAAATGTTCTAATACGGTAATAATGGAGTCTTTAATCCTGAAAACTTTGGTGGTTTCTTAAGAGAGGCCTGTAATCAATTACCTCCATTAGTTTCACTATTTGCGGGACATAGTAGTTAACTAGGGCGACACTACAACTTTAGGAGGAAAACTTGGCGCTGGACGACTCGATTCATTGGAAGAATTATTGGTTTAGCCACAAGTAACGCCAGATCGTTGTATTGCGTTGCGAATTCTATATCTGATGCTGATGATTCCAGCTACACACTGACTTCGTTTCTACTCTCATCGTGTCTGTGGCTGTTTTGTATCGCTCTCCGCCGCTGCTAGCGTCAAAAAGTGAACGTCAATTTAAAACCCCACTCGCAAGTCGACAACGCTGTACTACAGATGGCTGTAATAAAAGAACCCAACATCCATGTGATAATAAATCAGGCAATCAGTTTTCCCCTAATTAACTACTAAGTGTCGCGAATTGTGAAGGTAATGGTGGTGATTGATCACCGGGCCTCTCTTAGGAAAATACACTATCCCACACTCTACCGATCCCCCGATCATACTAACCATAACCAAATTGTAAAGGGAAACGTCCCCTACCTCCGCATGTTCACGTAATCCGTGCATAGTACCGCATTGAAATGTTACACGATTAAAGACTAGATTATTACCGATCTAATGATATGTCTTTTTTAACAATATCTCCTTTGGTTTTATTACATATATTGTTTAAACCAAACTTATCCTTGTAAAGGTGATTTTTAATGCCTAGAAATATAATAGTAGTTAAGCTTGATCATCTTGGATCACCAGGCTGGTGTAGTCCACCACGAGGCGATACCGGCCTCATTAAACGAGAGCAAGCATGCTAGTTCACAAAATGGACACGCGGTGTAGAAAGGTTATATGTTGTTACATGATTCGTTATACCTACTAGGGCAAGAACATCAGTTGGGACTTATGCACTAGAATAGTGCATGAACTATATCTGTATATCTCAAATGCATACGTGTTACTTCTGGTGTGAGATGCTTGTAGGAATATTAATTTATGTGAAGGAGGTAAACGTAGTCGTGGGTGCAGACGCCAGAAGTCTTAAATGATTTATAAAATTAAATTACCACCTTATATTCTGCTCCATTAAAATATTTAGTACAGCAGAGGTCTACGGAGAATATTTGTTATTATAATATACATAATTTATATATTATAATTGATATTTATAATTCAGGCAATTAGATTACTACCTTGTATTCTGCTTTATTACGATGGAGTACGACAAATACTAAAACAATATGATTAAACTTATCGACAGGGGAAGGCGGCTTTCGCTGCGGGAAGGCGGCTTTCGCTGATAGGACCTACAAACATAGTGTTTGTACCGATGTTTGCCCCGGAAATGGGTAAAATCTCGTAGTTGTTCTGTATGTAAGTTATACGTGTACGTTAGTAATTGAACTGTTACCTATCGTTGTTATTATATAAATATAGGTTCTATTTCATTTAACACAAAATTGAAACAATTTAAAGTTGATTTTTAACTTAATGCTAAAATTATGTCGATCAAAACGTGTATAACATATAGCGGAATGGTCAGATCATGGAATTTATGCCCAAAGTTTTCAAAGCCAGGCATTTGTTGGGGTCTGCACTTTGACATGATTTGTCAGTGCTAAAACAGACCATAAAGCAAACTATCTAGGAAATAATGACGACCTACGCTATCCCGAAAGTAATTTTGAGTGATAATGCGGCTAATTTATATTGTAAAGACCAGTAAATAAAATTCCATATGTCAGTACTCTGATAGAATAATTCAAGAGCTAACTCGAATTTATCAGCCAACTGACGAACACTTAGGTTTTTCAGAGATACGAGCTGTTACGACAATTGCTAGATATATCCTATACAAGGAGAGCTGGACTGTGAGACCGCGTCAAGAAACTATATGGAGACGCGGAACGAATACACACGTCGGTATTACAAGAATTAATAGATAAAATCAAATTTATCAGTAATTAAACTTTAAAAGCAATATGAAGATTGGCAACTGGGTGAGAATTAGAAAGCTACAGAAGGCACAGCAGAATAAGAAACTTTTCCAACACCTCTCAGCTGATAAAAATTTGGTAAATGAAGTTAACCGATTTACGAACGTGGCCACCCTTGCAGGTAATGACCCTGAGAAGATGGAATCGCATATTCGTCTTCTGATAATAATACGAAAACAAATGAACAGCCTCAAAGAAGATTATGCTAAATGACAGAATAGAGGCCTGCTAAATGAGTGGATAGAGGTATGGAAAACCCGGGTACAGAGATAGATAGAAAACAGTGGCGGACCATGATGGCTCATTATTAAGGTAGACCTGACCGGTAGATATCCCGATGCGTTTTCCAGGGTTATGCCCTAGCGACTAAAATAGTTACCGCTCTTCTTTTCTTTGTTAACCCAAAACTGAACAATATTCAACGTCGAAATTTTTAACCAATAAAGTTATGCTGTTGACCTATGTGACCTTGCTAGAATTCCCCAATATTTATATCCGATAAAGTATTAGAAGTCATAATCTAATAGTGCTGCGTGCGAAATTTCACCAGTCAATTATCCTCCACGGTATGTGTTTTACGGATGATTGTTTGGATCTATTTTGTTGTTCTCTGTTATCTAGATCTCTGCTCGATTTCGATTTTTGTTCCATACCTAGTTCTTTGTAAAGCTATGTTTGTGGTCTTTAATCTGTTAAAACTTCAGGGAAAAGTTTAGACTGCAAACAAATACACATTGTTTCGGTTTTTGTTTAATAAAAGGTCCTGGGCGAGATAAAAGGTCCTGGGCGTAGATAACTGCAATTAAAGTTAGCAAAGCGTTTGGATTTTCGCGGATAGTAGGAAGCGTTATTTGTTAGCCAAATTAGTTATATACATCGAGATTTGGTTTGTTTGAAAGTTGTTGGAAAACCTTGTAAGCATTTGCAATTTGACGAAGATACGCCTTTTTCGTTCTCGAGATATCCGCAAAAGATGGGTCCTCGACGGGCGTTTAATTTAAGGATTGTATCCCTGGACAAAGGACTGATACAATGTCCCGTTTGATAAATTTATCTTCACCCACACGCGCTATTACATGGCACACTCGACCCCTAAATAGGCCTTGACCAGAGTCCCGTATGCATTAAACAAAGAAACCCTAAATATAAATAAGAAGTAATGGGATAATAAAGAGGCACTAATACGTGGGTGGTGTAGCGCGACCACTCGGATAGAGTTCGAAAGTTAGGGGCCATTAGCCGTTTTAAGTCTACGATAAATGAGCGAGGTGCGGTATCTACTGATTGCACGGTCGTAAATAATGTTAATTAAAGAAAAGACTTGGTCAAATCTATGATGCAGGGCTTGAAAGTTGGCGCATATTATAAGCCATATATAAATTAAGTATGCAATGTTCATAGGAATGGTACGAGTCAAAATCATTCTTAAATATTGTGTTATACACTGACTACGGAAAAAGTGTCTGATTGGGAGAGACCAATTGGGACCGTTTAATTTCCACATGCGGTGATATTAAGTGCATGGAATTTAGGTTATTGCAAAATACTATAAACCCAGTATTTAAAAATAATTTATTAATATTTTGTAGCATGTATTTAAATCTTGATCGAATTTCATTTTTTCTAAAAAATTGGCTTCGCATATCCCATTTTCAACCTGCCTGTAATCCGTGATGTTTGTCTCTTTTGACAACTTTTGTAAGCCTAAATTTAGCCATTTAAACACTGCAGGTAG